>JABCKH010007632.1:0-82743 GCA_018851285.1 Lyophyllum semitale | reverse complement strand
GTCCATAGTACATGGTACAAGTGTAATGTCTGTATGTGGCAGGCCCCTTGTATCTAATCATAGATAAGATTACTGCTGGATCACAACAACTTGTAGACTATTTTCTCATTAATAGGGGATCAAAGTTGAAAATTGAATCTTTTTTGGAGATTATTTTACTAAAATGCAAAAACAAAATCTTTTTGTGGAGATTCTTTTATACAATACAAAAACTAAAACTATTTTTAGAAATTATTTTATAGAATGCAAAAACTAAAACTATTTTTAGAAATTATTTTACCAAAGTAGAAAAAAAATGTTTTTGTCCAATGAAGCCTCTCATATGCACCGCCTAACAAAATGTTGGGTTCATACATTTCCTAGAGTTTAATCAGGCTCTCATAGCGCGTACCATTTAGTCCTTCTCTGCAAACTGCGAATGTTGACCCCTGTTGACTCTCGCCGAACGATATATTGGAAGGCTATTAATGATTGGGGAGTATCCAAAGGGCCAGAAGATAGATATGGTGAGCTAACTGCACATCATATGTCGGAAATTTCTGGCGGAGCTTAAAATCTCAGTTGGTCACGACCAGGTCACGACCTGGTTATGATCAAACTCATAACCCCCCAGAAATTGAGAGATGAGCTAACATCAGGTGAAAATGTGTATTATGTTGCTCAGAAATATGTATGGTACATCAGCTTTCTATATCAGAAGCCTGGAGATGAATAGTGAGTGGATAGACAAAAAGTGAGTGTTGATTATGACTGATTATGACGACGATCGTGACCAGGTCATAACCCTAGGGTCTGGTTAAGTCGGTCGTGTGGGTTATATTAGGTTATTTACCACTTCGGGAATTTCCGACATAACGAGATCAAGTCAGTTCAATGAGGAGATCGGTGTCGGTCAAAGAAGAGCTTCGGGTGCGTGTCCACAAATAACTTTTGTAAGAGCGCGTTCGATTGCAGTATACTGCATAACGCTGGCTAACATCGAAGACAGCTGTGAAGCTAGGCAAAATCAGTTCCTCCGAGGACGAAAGCCTGAGAACGAAACAACAACAAATCAATATTGTAACCTTCGGTCTTGTCGACAATTCTCTCCCGGCTAAGGGCTTTACATAAAAAGCTCTACTGCAAAATCGTTCGTATATGATCATCGGAAACACTTCCACAAAAAATCTAAAATCAAGAGTGAATTCCGTAGTCTAAAAGGAATTCCGGTTCCGCTGAGGCTCGTCTAGGCTCCTCTCCGCACCACAAAGGTTCCGTACGTGTTCCGAATGGTGTATAGAAAGCTTGCAGAATTTCGTGGATTCACGAGTTCCAAAGGGTCAATTCAACTCCCACTGTCTTATAGACTCCGAAGAAATGCAGCCTGCAGCCAATATACCTGATCGCTCAATCCGCATTTGCGCCGACAGGGGAGGAACGTTTTGCGATGTTCACGCGTACATAACCTTCCGCAAGACGGTGTTACTTGTGCTGACCTAGTGATCTCGTTAGATCATATCCAGACCCGGAGAACCCGAGCGAGAGGAAGGAATTAGTGGTCAAACTTCGTATGGCAGTTCTGCTTCTTGTGTTACGTATCAGTCGGTTGATTGCCCATCCTTCCAGTGTCTCAGGATCCCGGAAACTATAGTGATGCACCTACAGAAGGTATACGACGTGTACTGGAGACAATCACGGGACAAAAGATACCCCGAGGAGCTACTCTTGAAACTGGGACAATAGGTTCGTCAGAACTGGTTTTATTACGGTGTCCTCCGATCGATCCCGCTTGAACAGATTACATCCGACTATCCACTACGGTGGCGACTAATGCTCTTCTCGAACGCAAAGGGCACAAGCACGCACTTTTAATAACTAGTGGTTTCAAGGATCTCCTCCTCATCGGCAACCAGTCTCGTCCAAAAATATTCGATCTTAACATTCGGCGTCCGCCAGTTCTTTACTCCACAGTCGTCGAGGTAGATGAACGCGTCACGCTGGTCGGCTACACGTCTGACCCCAAGGCGGAGGAACATGCTGTACAGTTTGACCAGGATGGAAAAGTGACGAGGGGTTACACAGGCAAAGGCTGGGACGGGCAGGGCAACGCTGAAGGACCTGGAGATATCGTGAGGGGCCTCTCCGGGGAAGCGGTACGGATTATGAAACGACCTGGTGCCTCTGATTCATACCCTCGTCGAACAGCTGCTAACAGCTTATTTCCAGATGTTGAAGTGGTCAAGCGAGACCTCCAGAAACTATACGATGATGGGTATCGCTCTCTGGCTATTGTATTTGTCCACTCGTACACCTTTCCGGATCACGAACGGACTGTTGGAGATCTTGCGCGATCGCTCGGCTTCACCCATGTCTCTGAATCGGCGCGCCTGCTCCCCATGATCAAAATGGTTCCCCGTGGAGTGTCCTCCACCGCCGACGCTTATCTTACACCGATCCTCTACGAATACCTCGATGGATTCTTTAAAGGATTTGACTCCAAGCTAAGAGGTAGCCATGTGAGTGGCCCACGTGTTGAATTTATGGGAAGCGATGGCGGCTTGCTCGATCTCGACAACTTTTCGGGTTTGAAGAGTATTCTTAGCGGTCCTGCAGGCGGTGTCGTTGGTTATGCGTTGACGAGTTGGGACCCTGAAAAGAAGCATCCCATAATCGGGTGAGTCTTCTACAAAGTCTCTTCGTCTTTGTTACTCACTAGCATAATTCCTCAGCTTGGATGTCGGAGGCACATCGACGGATGTTTCTCGGTTTGATGGAAGATACGAGGTTGTGTATGAAACCACTACTGCCGGTGTGACCATTCAGTCGCCACAGCTCGATATCAATACGGTAGCCGCCGGCGGTGGCTCTTGCCTTACGTTCCGCAATGGTCTCTTCCTTGCTGGACCGGAAAGTGCGGGAGCTGAGCCTGGACCGGCTTGCTATCGGTGAGTTCTCAGACGCACAGACTTCACCAGTATTGACATCGGGTTCAGGAAAGGCGGTCCATTGGCGGTTACCGACGCAAACCTTATCCTTGGCCGTCTGATTCCGGATTACTTCCCCAAGATATTTGGCAAGTCCGAGAAGGAACCCTTGGACGTGGAGGCATCCAAGGTTGCATTTGAGAAAGTCGTTCGAGAGATCAATGATAGCCACGAAAACGATCTCACGTTGGATGAAATTGTTTACGGGTTTGTCGCTTCCTGTCTCTCAAATTGTGTGCGCAGTCGAATCTGATGCCTCTTAAGGTTTATTAAGGTCGCAAACGAGACCATGTGTCGACCAATACGGGCTTTGACGGAAGCTCGGGGGCATGCAACCTCCAAACACATGTAAGATAATTGATCCTTCCTGCACTACATGTCACTCATTTAGAAGCCAGCTTAGCCAGCTTCGGAGGTGCAGGCGGCCAACACGCCTGCGAAATCGCAAGTCTCCTTGGGATAAAGACTATCCTGATCCATCGGTACAGCTCCATCCTCTCTGCTTACGGATTAGCACTCGCGGATCGGTAAGTCACCGATATTAATACGTCATGTCTACACCTCCACTCTAACTCATCCCTTCCACAGGGTGTATGAGCTGCAAGAGCCATGTTCTACTTTCTATACACTCAATAACAAGGAGTCTCTGGTTGCGCGCTTGGATAAGATGACGAGCGACGTGAAGACTGAATTGGAGAAGCAGGGCTTTGAGGAAAAGCGGATGCATGTCGAGCGCATGCTGAACATGCGTTTTGAGGGCACTGACACGGCACTGATGGTCCTTGCTGCGGCCGACGGGAAGGAAGACTTTGAAGCTGCGTTCAACAAAGCTTATAAATCCGAATTCGGATTCCTGCTTGACACCAAGAGCATCATCGTCGATGACATCAAGGTGCGTGCCATTCCATGCTCGAGATTGACAACTATTTCTAATGTGAAATATCCTATCATGCTTGCAGGTCCGTGGAATAGGAAAGACATTTGACAACCTTGGAGAGTCCGTATATTCCGAAATGGCTACATTGTCCACGAGACAAGTCGATAAGGCGAAAGCAGACAGCACATACGGTGTCTACTTCGATATAGTTGGCCGAGTGGACGACACCCCCGTTTTCCTGTTGGATAACCTTGACGTCGGCGACAGGTTAGAGGGACCTGCGATGATTATCGATCAGACGCAAACTATCGTGCTAGTGCCCGGAGCTCGGGCTGTCTTAACGAGCAAGCATCTGTATATCACCTTGGACTGAACGTTCTTTATTACCTGTAGGCTGTGTATCACTCTACTTATCACGATTTCTGCTTGTATACTTGAAGATATTTGAACTACCCATATGGGTTTGATTGCCGCTGCACTGCCACTGACCTTGTCTGGAGTTCTTGTCGGGTGATCAGCCGTTCCTCAGCGAGATTTCCTTCATAAAGGCACTTTTCTAACGCGCATCGTCCTATTCTTTTCAGCGCAGTCCTTTCTCCAAGAAACGAACGCGCTCGGTGCGCCACGTGGATGACTTGTTTTATGAGATGTAGGGTTGCCATGGGTGCCAAATATGGTCTAAATCGGTTGTCGAGGTCAAATTTCATTTTGCATCCGGACATGATAAACACAACAACCGTTTTTTCTACATTCCTCCAACATTACTCTACAGGTTGAGCCCCCGCGAGATGTCTTTCCTCAGTAACCGCCGTCGGTCGCTCGGTCCCATGCAGCTCCTTCATGCTCACGAAGCCCCACTGCCACCCATACCTTTCCCACCAGCTATCGAGAACATATCTGTCTCTCAGCCGTCCACGTTGGCTTCTGCCGTTAATGGCAGCAAAAAATCAGGCCCGGGGAGAATAATCAGGCGTGTTTCGAACATCTTTTCTGGTAGGAAGAAGAGGCAACCTGCCGTCATCCCATTGGATGTCTTGGCTCCCCCAGAGTCTCGTTGGAGAGTCACCAACGAAGAGGCCTCTCCCACAGAGTCGGAAGTCTCGTTCGATGACATCCGACGACCAAGCGGGTTGGGTCGTGCGGCTTCTATTTCGTCTAAGCGTTCCCTACCGCCATCACCATTTACCGCCATCGACGAAGAGTCACCATTCCATATGGCGACCAGCGGGGGATATGAAAGGGTGCGGGCCCTGAGTTCTCCGAACCCTTTACGTTCGGTGGGAACCAAAAATAAAACGAAGCCCCTGACTCGTTCATCGAGTGCTGCGCGACGTAATCCAGATCGTCCACTGTTCACTCCACAGCTGCCACGCGAGGTCCTAAGTGTTGTCCTCTCATTTTTATCCCGATATATTGTCGCATCTCTTGCCACAACTTCTCGCGATTTCTGCGCTGTGGCCAAGACACTCCTTTACAAAACCCTCGACTTACGCACCCTGCGGCCAAACCAGGTCGAAAGCCTGGTCACGCTATTAGCTTATCGCCACGACTTGACAGAACTTGTGCGGACGTTTGAATGCTACACATGGCCCGCGTTTTTCCCGCCACAATCCAACCTTAATGGTGTCTATACGCATCATTCTTCGTTTTCCCCAGCCCTCACTGCTACATTCACTATTGCTTTCCAAAACATGCACCGCATCACCACACTAGTTCTTCCCTCCTTTGATACCACATTTCTACGACACCACAGCGCATTCGGACTCGAAAAGATTACAATCCTTAGCCACACTATGGCTGCCACTGAAACGACCCAACTATTCGCTTGGCTGAACGGCCAAACCAACATCACTTACCTCGCATTCCCGAATCTCGTGGATGCAGTCGATACCCCTGCAACTTCACTTCTCATCGATATACCCAAGGGCACACTATATCCTAATAATACCCTCACGGACTCTTTGAATACTAACGGCGTATTAACTCCCAGCATTACGCCGACAGACTCCCCGACCTCCCCATTCGTCTTCCTTCCACCGGCAGCGCTCAAGTCACCATTCAACTCCCCCGCACTGCTACCCGCCTTAACCACGCTCGTCGCCACACCATTCATCGTCACCTCTCTCATCACTAACGGACCCATGGCGTTCCCGCGACCCTTACAAAACGTCATCCTCACCATCAACAGCACGCTATACACCGGCCTTCGGCCCGCTGCCCTGCTCAACACCTTGCATGGAATCACCACCCTGGTTCTCAGATTCGGCTCCACAGTAGACAAGCGCACCATCGGCAAGGTGCTCAGCGCAGGAGCTGCCTTATCACCTACGACCAAAAGCAAGGACGCAGCAAGCGAGAAAATGCTGCAAATACTCGAGGTCGTGTTATCAGATTCCGCCGCTGGTGTAGACCAGGTACGCACGCCAACCATCGAATTCAGGCTGTCAAGGTCGACTAACCTTCTATACTCGCTGTCTAGGCACTGTACAAGATTATTGCGTCCGCATTGCCTCGTTATCGAGGGCTTGTTGAGCTCCGAACCCGGTTCGCGGCTAATACAACTCAGGAGATGATTGCTCCACCAGAGCCAGCTCTCTCAGATCGTGAGGATGAGCATGTTAGGATGTGGGCGAAGCATTGCCCTTCTTTAAAGGCTGTCCAGCTACTGTCCGGAGCCAGGTGGAACCGTCTTGAATAATACTGCTTTGAATGTGGAGGGACTACTTAATTAATATTAAGCATGCTCTTAATACTGCCGTGCTGGTACATAACTAATTACGATGGAGCCTAAATCAAGAATATAGCCTAAGATGGTGAGGGTGAGGTGTCCTCGAGATAGCAGTATAGTAGACGCCGGTCACATGAACATGAAAGGAATGCCAACATACAAATGCCTGAGCACGGGAGAGATAGGAGCAAGGTTTGAGCCTAGAAGAATAGAAGATGGGAGATAGTGTGATGGAAGCATGTAAAATGGAGCAAGTCATGAGGGGTCATGAATAAGGAAAGGAATTGACTGAATGGATTAAAATCTGAGTCAGATGAAGGGCGACTGAGAATGATAAGTCCTGATTGGGGCCTGATTTCGAAGCACAGTGGACCATATAAAGTCTGCTGCTCAGCGCACCGAATCCCTCCGGGTTCGACCCACAAAATTGCGTATGTCCATCACTCCCTATGGAAATTTCAACTTGAGCATGTCTTCAGGGGCGCAACAAGGAGGGGACGCTGGGCTCACCGTCGTGAACGACGGTCCATCTGACGGTCACCCCCATAGGGTCGGTAATATCTCTCCTCGTCCGGATGGTACCCTCTGTCTCTGTCATCATACCAGTCTCTGAAGGACCCCGACCCTCTGGAGGTTGCGCTCGCGCTCTGGGGCGAAAACGGCGCCATCGCCGCAGGCATTTTGGGAATCTTCATACCCTTGAGAAAGGAATCTTTGGTGGTCACCGAGGCCGATGGCGGCTGCACAGTGCCAGGAGACGCCTGACTCATGGCCTGACTTGGATATTGACCGGCAGAACCTCCGGACGTCGCCACATCCCGATACTGGTCGACGTTGGTGTTGATCGGTGGCACAGGAGGCGGAGCGGGCGGCGCAGTGATATATTGGATCGGTGGCTCGTGCTGGGGCGGCCGCGTATGGACCGTGCGGCTAAAGGGCTCCGCATTACCCAGGATATCCCGCGTCCCATCCGCCATGTTGACATCCAGTGCTGAGGACGACGTCTGCGGCCTCTGACCCGGTGGGGGACGAGCCGGGGGGGCACTTGCAGTTGCACCACGAGGCGGAGCTGGTGAAGCTGACGACGCAGGAGGAGTCAAGAGAGTCTCGATCCTGTCGAGCTGTAAGTGAAGTTGTGCATCGGGATCGTTAGGCGGCACTTGCATTGTATTCACAGACTGACGGCGGCGGGGGTCCTGGCTCCTCGAAGAGGGCGTCGACAAAGGTGGGTTCGGGGACGAGCGTTGTCGCCGGAGGTTCTCCGCGGCTATCTTAGCTTGAATGGCGTGCAGGGAGGCGAGTCGTGCAGAATGTGGTGCAGGAGTTTGTGCGGGTGGTGTTTGAACTGGGATGGTAGGGGATTGCCTTGACTCGACCTTGACGTCGAAAGGAGATGGTTTGTGGGATCCAAGCATGGGAGTGGATGGCCGGGAAAGGTTTGAAGGTCGAGCGGGGGGACGTGATGTTGGCAGAGGCGCGGAGACCGCAGCCATGGATGGAGACGGGAGCAGCATGGGCGATCTGCTGGATGTCGACTTCTGCAGGCTCGTTTCACGATCGAAAAGGCTCTGGCTCGACGAAGCGGCAGCGGTGCCAGAGGTCGTAGGTTTCGTTGTTCTCGTTGGTGCCGTGGGTTTGACGGAAGGCTTGCCGATTTGCGACATTGTGGTTTCTTTGGCCGCCACCGAGGCCTTCTGCTTCGCGGGAGGCTTGGATGCCGCTGCTGAGGTGCCGACCTTCGCGGCGGACCGTTTAACAGTTGTTTTCGCTTTGCTTGACGGCGTGGACCCGCTCGCCGAGCCCTTTGCCAGTGCAAGCTTCTTCACCGACGTTCTGGCGGCAGTTTTCGGACGAGGAGGTGATGGAATAACATGTCCATCGTCTTCATCTTCAGAATCGGCTATGCGCGGAACCTTCCGTCGAGCGGGGATGGCTTTCTTCTTGGGTGCTTCATACTCCTCCTCCTCTAACTGATCTACCTCTTCTCCATCCGAGTCATCCGTGCTTCGTTTCCGTTTGACCGCAACATCGGGAAGGCGTGACGTGCTGGCCACGGACTGCTCTCGTTGACCATCGAATGTCACCGAAGATGCAACCCCGTTACCGTCGCTCGGCAGCTTCAACTCCTTGACTTTGTTCATGACGAACGATGCCAAATCCTTATACACAGGCTTTGCATGCGCCATCTTCATCCGGTTCACAACGTCCGCAAGTTGGAGCAGCGAGAATTTCGAACGGTACAGGTAGATCATGAAACCCGACATGACGAAGCACAACGGTTGTATCGAGGGAAATACCTGGCGCCCATCGGGAGTGTCGATGAGGCAGTTCAGCGTGTCCATAACCCCTAGGACGGCTTTCCGGAGCTTTGGGGTGGGCGCAGTCTTCCCACGTAGGAAGATTTCAACGCGGGGTAGCCCCAGCCCCGCAGCGGGGCAGGCACCCTTTACGGCCGAGAGATGGTGGTTGATGAGGACTGCTATCTGCGCCAACATGAAGAAGTCCTTGCCCTTCGCTTTCTTCCAGGCTAATAATTCCTGAAGGGCGGTGGAGGCCGATTTGTGCATCTCGCGGACCAAGTCGGCATTGGGTCCATTGATGGGCTTTAAGCGCTCTGCAAATATCATGGATAACGTGCACACTTCAAATGAAAAAAAATATTGCTAACCATGAGCCGTTAAAGCGACACCGTTTTGCACTCGCTGTTGAATGTTGATGAGTACTTATACTCCAAAAATGTAAAAGGAGGAATCAGACAGCACCTGGAAGATCTCACGTTCGTCCTCCACCGTAACGCACTCGTAATCATAGATGGTTATAGGTGTATCGCGAAACCGCGTCCGTTGGGCTGCTGAAATAATATTGTTTGCCTTTTTGCCTTTAGGTGCCTTGTCGTACCACATTTCACGATTTAATTGACTATGTTTTCAGATAAGCCATGGCCGTGAAGAGGGGGGAATATAACTTACGAGTCTCTGTCTGAACCAAGCGCAAGAATGTAAAGACGGATTGGAAGGAAGGGAACCACTGCGTAAAGGCTTACATGAGATCTATCAGATAGACCGGTTAGATTACGTGTAAACATGCAAATTGGAGGTTGCAAACCTTGTTCTCCATAAATCTGGAATCACGTTGTGCATTCAAGTTACCATTGCCATTCCTTTAAGAAATGACACTCACCGTTGGATCGCAGTAAGCCTCTGCTTCCCGTCAATACACACCCGTGTATTAACGCCGTCCTCCCGTACCTTAAGAGCTGAATGTTCGGAATGAGGATCGGCTGGCCCGTAAAATACGGAACGACAAACCAAATATAATTGGAAAAACCACGTAGTTATGCATGAGCGAGTCGATCAGGTACCCCTGATTGACTTCACTCCATACGACGCCTTTGAAAAGAAAAAAAATAAGATTTCAAGTGAAGCCGATTGATTGGAACAACTCACCTCGCTGATATTCTGGATTAACGTCAATCAGATTATCTTGAAGCCGGCCTGCAAAGGAGTATAAGACGGCCTATAAGCCCGGAAAAACGCCTGCGGCTCACTGAGGAGGGTTACTGTGGACACTGTCTCAACCCTGCATCGTGTGAGACGCGGAGGGTTCGCGTCCTTCAGTCTCTTTGTAGGAACCGGCTTGGGCTTCGCCGACGATGCCTGGGTTCCGTAGGTGTTGGCCAGAGGCGTTTCGTCGTCCGAGCTGAGGTCTGTTAGATCTGAGTCGAATTCGAACGACATGATCGGTAGTCCAAGTTCAATGAATCGGGTGGGAAGAGCGTAGGGTCGACGCTACGCTGTTGAACAGTGTGTGACTGGGAAGAGGGGAGGAGGATAAGAAAGAGGAGGTCAAAGAGTGATCTAATAACTGTTAGCCTTCTTTGTGCTAGGGTCAATGCATGTTTTGATCGAAGAATTATCTATCTCCGCTCCTATTTTTATGCTAATTCTTTGTTACTCGCACAATACTCGCACGTACCGTAAGTTTGACCGTCCATTTCTGCGTAGTGGGGACTTCCGAGAACTGCAGGCTGCAGGCCTTCAATTCAAGTTCATTTCTGATTCTATAGTGATCTTATCTATGGTCTCGCCCTGCAGCCTGTTGGCAGACGTCGAAGAAAATTGCCTAAATAAGTGACCGGGGTCTTGGCATCACGGTCACATAAGTTGAAGGTCCGAATCTATGCTCGAGCCTGGACACTGACCTATACCAGAATGAGGATCGAAGAACTGGTCCTTGAGGGTACGATTAACTGTTTTGTTTCTATTCTACTACTCTAACACCCTCCTCAGGTTTCAAATCATACCCCGTACGGACCCAAATCACAGGATGGGACCCCTCTTTCAACGCGATCACGGGTCTCAATGGTTCTGGCAAATCCAACATCCTTGACGCGATATGTTTTGTTCTGGGTATCACGAATATGGCGCAGGTGCGTTATCTATGTATTTCTGCGGCAAACGGGGAACTAAGAGCGCGTTTTATCGGGCAGATGCGCGCCGCGAACCAACAGGATCTCATCTACAAACGAGGCCAGGCTGGTGTCACCAAAGCCAGCGTAACCATCGTATTCGACAACTCTGACAAGTCAACGAGCCCAGTGGGATATGAGGACTGTAGGCAGATCACAGTGACGCGTCAGGTACGTGGGTTATGCCACATGTCTTCACTGGTCAAAACTCAGCATCTCCAGATTGCCCTTCCCAACGTCTCCAAGTATCTTCTTAACGGACACAAGGCCCTCCAGGCGAACATACAGACATTATTCCAGTCCGTTCAACTCAATATCAACAATCCCAACTTTGTTATCATGCAGGGCCGTATAACGAAGGTGCGCTCGCGTTGTCGTCTACTGGGTCAATCTGACAACGCAAGTCCAGGTTCTCAATATGCGACCTCAAGAAATTCTCGGTATGGTCGAAGAAGCCGCTGGCACGCGCATGTTCGAAGAACGTAAAGAACGGGCCATAAAAACGATGGCCAAGAAGGACAAACGCGTCCAAGAAATCCTCTCTCTCCTCCGGGAAGAAATCACACCTAAACTGGAGAAACTGCGGACCGAGAAACGGTCCTTCATCGCGTACCAGAAGTCATGTTCGGAGTTGGAGAAGATAGGGCGGGTGCTGCGGGCATGGGAGTGGGCCGACGCGCAAGAAAAGGTGGCGCGGAAGGAGCAGGAGATCGAGGATAAGAAGGCCGAGATCGAGGCGGTAAACCAGAGGAAAAAGAAGGCAGTCAAGGAAAGCGAGGCGGCGGAGAAGGACATGGAGGATGTAACGAAGAAGAGGGATGCGGAGATGAGTAAAGGCGGAAAGATAAAGAAGTTGGAGGATGAGTGTCAAGAGCTTGGCAAGGCGAACGCAAAGATCACGACGCAGGCCGAAATCAAGGAAGCGACGATCAAGGATGAAGAGGCGAATATAACTACCCTCGAGGGTGAATTACAAGAGGTATGCAGTCTACTCTATTTATGGACCCTGCTAAACCCCTGCGTAGCTGCAAACCTCCCTCACGGAAAAAAAGGCGCAACTCGAGAAACTAAACGCTTCGTACGGTACCGTGAAGGATCAGCACACTGCAGCCCAGACCAAACTGTCCACGGCCGAGGAGCTCCTGCAGACGCTCCTGACGGGCCTCTCGTCGAACAAAGCAAACACCTCTGGCGGCGGATACATGGGACAACTGGCCGAGGCCAAGGGACGCCTCGCTCAGGGCCAGGCGGAAGAGGAGCAAAGCAAGGTCAAGCTCGGAATGAGTGAGAAGGAATTGAAAGCCCTCGAGGCGCGGTGGAAGGAGGTCGAGAGGGAGGCGCGCGAGGGTCAGCGGGCCCTTGAGGCAAAGAAGGCGGCCGTGGAGGAGTGCCGGGCAAAAATGGGGAAATGCGGGTGGAATCAAGAGATGGAGAATGCGGGCGACGAGAAGTTGAAGGCTGCCAAGGCTGAGGTCCGCGCGCTAGCTGATGTACGTCTATTTCGTTTTCTGGTTCGATGTATACTGACCTTGTTGATAGCAATACGACCGGGTAAAGCAGAGTCTCGGCCGGCTGAACTTTGACTACACGAGTCCGTCACCAAACTTTGACCGGCGGAAGGTGAAAGGCTTCGCAGCGTCGCTCATCGCGCTCGAGGAGAAGAACTACGACAAGTCTACTGCGCTTGAGATTGCGGCCGGTGGAAAACTATACCAGGTCGTCGTGGAGGACGAGAAAGTCGGCAGTGACCTCCTGAAAAACGGACATCTTAAAAAGCGAGTGACGCTCATCCCGCTCAACAAGATCTCCGCCTACAAACTGTCTGCCAAGGTGAGCACACACTCATATGTTTTGAACCCGGCTAAACAATTATCTAGCAACTGGACGCCGCTCAGAGGCTCGCTCCAGGCAAAGTCCACCAGGCGCTCTCGCTCGTCTCGTACGAGCACGACGTTGCGAACGCCATCGCATACGTCTTCGGTGATAACCTTATCTGCGAGGACGCGGAATCGGCCAAGCAAGTGACTTTCTCGCGAGAGGTCGGCGTGCGCTCAGTTACGCTGGCTGGCGACGTCTACGACCCATCCGGGACTCTCAGCGGCGGGTCCGCCCCCAGCGGCAGCGGTATCCTTATCAAGGTCCAGGAGCTCATGGAGATCTGGGGGAAGTTGTCGGCGGCGAAGAAGAAGCTTGAGGTGCTAGGGGGGGGGGAGGAGCAGGGGCGGCGGGTGAGAGACGACTGGAGGAAGCTGGCGCGGGATCTGGAGATGAAGGAGCATGAGGCCAAGTTGATGGAACAACAGGTGCAGGGTAGCAATGCCGCTCGGGTGGGTTATACTTCAGTCAATCCGGATCTCCAGCCCTTCTGATTTGAAAAAAAAATAGATTGGAAGTCAAGTCGAGGAGCTGAAGCAGACGATCGCGGATCTGAGGCTCGCGGTACAGGCGGCTAAGGATAAACAGAAGGCTGCGCAGGAAGATTGCAAGAAGCTGGAGCGTGACATGGCCGAGTTCAAGAATAACAAGGAAGGCAAGACTGAAGAACTCAAGGCAAGCCCGGTCGTTGATCGGATATTTATCCTCGAAATACTGACCCACCCTTTCTCCGCACTCCAGGCTGACATCCTGAAGCAGAAGGCCAGTCTCCAACGGCATGCTGTGACCGTCAAGACACAGCAAAAGGAGGTACAGACTGCCACCTTGGAACTCGGTACGGAACTTCCTTCCATTCCTCACCTGCCTCTGCCCTGTGGTGCATGGACTGATGGTGTCCCGTGATCTAGAACAAATCGAGAAGGACATCGAAACCGCGACGGCCACGCTGGAAGAGGCAAAAGCCGGAGTGGTAAAGCTACACCGCGACTTGGAAAAGTTGAAGGAGCAGGTGGCTGCGAGTGTGGTACTTTTTTCGCAGCATGCCGCCGGAAAGACAATGAGGCCTAACTTTTATATGTGTAGGCTGCTTATGCGAAGGCTGAGAGGAAGCTCCAAGAAGAGCGCGCGACGCTCAGCCGTTTCGATAACGAGCTGAAAGAACTCGCGAATGTCATCAAGGAGAAAAAGCATGCTGTGTCACAGGCGGACCTCGATATCAAGAGCTTGGAGCACGCGGTCCAGGTTCTGAACAAGGAGAAAACTGGAGCGACCAACTTTGTCACCAATCTCGAAAAGCAGTACGAGTGGATCGCGGAAGATAAGCAGTAAGTTCAAACCTCTTTTATGCTTTGTTCAACCTGCTGACGACGGTGCAGCCAATTTGGGAAGGAAGGCACGCAGTACGACTTCAGTGGCCAAGATATTGGTAGGATGAAAGAGAAAGCGAAGGAGCTCGAGGAGTCGCAGAAGGGTATGAAGAAAAAGGTTAACCCGAAGGTCATGAACATGATTGACAAGTACGTCCTCCCCTTGCTTGGAGTTCGACGATAGTGAACACGGCCAAAACTAGTGTTGAGAAGCGCGAACTTGACCTCCAGAAGATGCTCTCAACCGTGATGAAAGACAAAGAGAAGATCGAAGAAACCATCGAGGAACTCGACCGATATAAACGGGATGCGCTACAGAAGACCTGGGAAAAGGTCGACGGGTGGGTGTCAAACCATACAAGTATTTGTTCAATGAATTTATCTTCGTGTTTGTTTCAGTGACTTTGGTGGAATTTTCGCCGAACTTCTCCCTGGAAATTTTGCGAAGCTGCAACCGCCCGAGGGGCAAGACCTCATGGACGGCCTTGAGGTGAAAGTGCAACTCGGAAGTGTGTGGAAGCAGAGCTTGACAGAGTTGAGCGGCGGCCAAAGGTCAGTCGTCCTCAAACAATGTCCGTGCAGAAACAAATTGATTGATGCTCCCGCTTCTAAAGATCGCTCATCGCCCTGTCCCTCATCATGGCACTCCTCCAGTTCAAGCCCGCGCCCATGTACATCCTCGACGAAATCGACGCAGCGCTCGATCTCTCGCACACGCAGCACATCGGGCAGCTGTTCCGGACGCGGTTCAAGGGATCGCAGTTTATCGTTGTATCGCTGAAGGAGGGGCTGTTTACGAATGCAAATGTGTTGTTCCGAGCGAGGTTCCGAGACGGGACGTCTATCGTCGAGAGAACGGCACAGAGGTCGGGGTCGTCGTTGTACACCAACGGCGAGGGTGATGGCGAGAATGGAGACGAGCGGAGTACGAGGCGGAGGAGGGTTGGGAGTGGATCATAGGGCGTTGTTGGATTCCGTTTTTCTTGCTTCTATTAGATGTTCGAATAATTGTGCTAATGCTGTAATATTACTGCGTAAGGTATTGCGATGTGATTGTTATGGCCATTGCAACGCATGCTAGTCCAACGTATGGTGAAAGACGTTCTCCTGTGTACGGTTTAATTTAGAACATTGGCTGAACGTATACGTCACACTATACCTATGCGCGCAGACATGAAGAACAACCCGAGAAATCTTCGAGTAAGGCGCTGGGTAAGTACCTGTGGACCAATAGTATATGACTTGACGTACCCTTGCTTATTCCTATCTATGAGTCGCGGTGCAACAGAACGGACATATGTGCAGGTACAGATGCACAACAAAATGACCAGCAGTAATGATTGAAAGTTGAAAAGCGCAGACTGGGCAAAGGGGATAAGCAATTTCAGAGGACTATAACGCGATATACATACCATGAAGCGCAAATGGTTCGCCTGCAGATACTTAGATTTGAACGAGGATGAGCAGCCGTGATGCCCACGTTGCAAGTGCGTGGGAACTAGGGAATGGTGTTGATAGATATGTACAAATACCTTGGCCAAGTCTTGGCGCTCTCCTCCACCACTCGCCGCACCAACCGCACGATGACCCTTTATTTGAACCCGGGCTCTTGGATGAGACAGAGGCTATGCCAGCTTCTGACGACTGTCGTTAGATAGTACCGCTGAATGTAGCCGACCAATCGCCAGGGTGTAAAGAACCGAAACTCTTACCTGGAAACTCTTGTGGAAACTTCCAATTTATAACTTGTGGTGTGGAAATATCGTCACCTAGAATCGTCGCCCATGCATATGGCGATCCACACAGAGCGACGTCTGCTGATGCCTGGTGGCATATCTTTCCATGCGTGTGCCCGCATGACTTCTGTAACTCACACGACCAACTTGTGTTGATTTCCCTCACGAGTTCCCCATTCGATCTCCAGCTTCATAGCACCCGAGGCTTGCGGTCAATACGCTTCCGTTACGGAACGCCTCGGATCAGTACTTGAACCCCACTGGCCGTACGTTTTCGTGCTATTTCTATATAGTATAGCTCATGTTTTACGCAGTCGGCGACTAGTCGACTATTACGACCCTTAAATTTAGGAAGTTCTGCCTGAATGGAGCCTCGTACAATCCATACCGACCCGTTGAAGGCCATTGATCGGGGAAAATATATGCCACAAGGATCTATGTATCATTGAATAAGATGGAGACCACCATCATGTCGATATCGCGACAGATTGCGACCTTCTGCTATCTACATGCAGCTCCTTATGACATTCATTTGACAAGGCTGATATTAAGTTGTTGGTAATTATGTAGTATGGCGTTCACAATGCTTCCAAGTCTTTTTTGGACTGAAAGCTAAGTTCTCATCAGCTACCTACTCGTATCACGCTCAATGCTTCCATAGTGCAAACAGAATTGCTAGACTATCAATTTCGATATCTTGCCGGTTATCTGTAACCCGCCGGTCTCATCCGGTCGGCTCTTAATCGGCCCTTGTGCTCACCACCGCATCTTACAGATTTATAAATAGAACAGCTCTTTCGCAAGGATCATTCATGGTTACACATGATACCACTCAATCCGCAAGGTAGATGTACCTTGGCGTACCTGCCGTAATCAAGATTTTCCTATTGCTTCTTGCGAGGTGCTGCCAGATAGATCCACGCCACGATCTAAAAGCTATACATGGCTCGTTATCCAGGGGTTCCCCGCTTATCTATCATTAAACATGTGGTGCTACTAAGACGTATCAAGACTACAAGAGAGAGAGCTTTTACATGATCGTGGGCCCCCAAGCTTTTCGGCTTCTGCTCCTCCACCATGTCTGACTCTGACATGAAGCATGAGATGCATCTCGACGGCGAGAAGGGCGTTGACGAAGGTACTACCACAATTATATACCCCATTCCCGAGCCCTTGTCCATTTACTTCCGTAGCTCAACTCGTGGCTGCTCTGCCCGACTTCGACGACCCTAACATCGACAAGGATGCTGCCCTCCAAGGTATCCTTGGTAAGTTGCCGCGACGCTCGATATTAGATCTTTACTGAACATGTTTCAGAGGACGATTCACCCTATCCCGAGGTTCGGTCTGCCGTCGCCAACACTGACGATCCCGACATTCCCGTATCGACAATTCGGTCTTGGGTCTTAGGTATCTTATGGGCCATCCTGGTTCCCGTGCGTCGTCTTGTCAAAATCTCCATACTTCGATCTTAACTTTTGGCGCAGGGTCTCAACCAGTTCTTCTTCTTCCGATACCCGTCTGTAACTGTCACTGGTGTCAGTGAACTCTCGCTCTGCGCCGCCGTTTATCTACTAACACTGTTATAGATTGTTGCCCAGCTTCTTTCGTTCCCGCTCGGTAGAGCTTGGGCAAGGTTCATGCCTAACGTCAAGATTTTTGGAGTATCTCTCAACCCCGGCCCGTTCTCTATCAAAGAACACGTACTGCACTCTCACTTGCAGCCGGCACTCGTATCGTACTAATATCTCTTCAGGTCCTCATCACGATCATGGCAACTGTCGGATATCAGAGTGCATATGCCACGGACATCATAGCTGTTCAGCGGGTTTACTATAACCAAATCTATAACTTCGGTTGTACGTCACTCGAGCAACCTGATTCGCAGCGCCAACAAACCTGACATGTATTCTAGACCAATGGATGGTCGTAATGTCAACCCAGCTCATCGGGTTTTCCATTGGCGGCATTGCACGTCGGTTCCTGGTGCAACCCCCTTCCATGAGTACGTTCGATGACAAAAGTTACTCATTGACATACCTGACACTTGCGCAATCCTAGTCTGGCCGATTAACCTTGTGACGTGTGCGCTCTTCAACACCCTCCACTCTCAACACTACGCCGGTATGGGAACCCGAGGTGGTATCAGCCGTGAAAGATTCTTCGTCTATGCCTTCGTCGGGTCTGGCGTCTGGTACCTTTTCCCTGGATACATCTTCACAGCTCTTAGCTATTTCTCATGGGTCTGTTGGATTGTTCCGGACAACGTACCAGTCAATCAGATGTTTGGCTATGTCCATGGACTTGGAATGAGCCTTATCACCTTCGACTGGGCTCAGATCGCATACGTTATTTCGCCGCTGGCTACCCCATGGTGGGCAGAAGCCAACATTGCTGTTGGCTTCGTATTCTTCTTCTGTGAGTGTCCGAGCACGGATCTCCATATCACGGATGGTAACTGAACCTTTATTTTTTCCGTAGGGATTCTAACACCCATTCTCCATGTATGGTATTTTCATTCTCTACACCTTGTATTTGAATTCACCTCCATCTTAGTACACCAACGTTTGGAACAGCAAGTATATGCCGTAAGTCCTTCACATATACATCCACTCCAGGGCTCTGCTGACTATGAATCAGGATCTCCTCACGCGGCTCTTATGATAATACCGGCAAAAAATACGACGTCACACGAATTGTCAACCCCGACGCTACTTTCAATCAAGCGGCATATAACAGCTACAGTCCCTTGTTCCTCTCGACGACGTTTGCTGTGTCATATGGCCTCTCCTTCGCATCCATCACGGCCACTCTCACGCACGCCTTCCTCTATTTCCGCAAGCAGATCTGGACGCAATCGCGACGCGCAATGCACGAACAGCCTGATATCCATGCCCGATTAATGTCTCGTTATGCGCAAGTACCACAGTGGTGGTATATCTGCGTTTTCTGTACGCGTACCTTTTTAGGCTCCAAGATCATTGTTGACTCCGTCCCGGTACAGTGACTATGTTCGCTTTTGGTGTGATCTCGATCGAGGTTTGGGATACCAAGGTTCGTGAGATTCAATTTCTTTCTAGTGCTCTTAACGTCTAACGCCTCCGTCCCATCAGTTCCCTGTGTGAGTGAAGACCCCGAACGGACGTGCTCGATACTGACTTTCTCTGTTCTATCAGTCAGTACTTTATCCTCGCACTCGTAATCTGTACGTCCGCTCCTTGGGTACTCCTAGTTCCGTGACTCTAACCCCCAGTTCTCCAGCATTCTTCTACGTTATTCCCATCGGCATGATTCAAGCCATCACTAATCAACAAGTCGGGCTCAATGTTGTCACTGAACTGATCATCGGATATGCCCTCCCTGGACGCCCAGTCGCTATGATGATGTTCAAGACCTGGGGTTACATCACCATGGCCCAAGGTATGCTCAAAGTTCCTAAGCTCGTGCTCTTCTAATTCTTCGGGGCGTAGCGTTGCAATTCACTTCTGACTTCAAACTCGGCCATTACATGAAGATTCCACCACGGTAACTACCTTCACCATAGTAGTCGTTCAACTGTCAATTAATTCCTGCTTGGACTAGGTCAATGTTCTTGGCTCAAGTCCTCGCATCGGTCATCGCTGGAACTACACAGCTCGGTGTACAAGCTTGGATGTTTTCTAACATTCCCAATATGTGCGATCCCGCACAACGAGACGGTTTCATATGCCCGTCGACTGAGGTCTTTGGCACTGCCAGTATCATTTGGGGTGTCATTGGTCCTGCTCGGCAGTTCTCGCCGGGTCAGGTGTACTATGGTATGCTTATGGTTCGATATTTATTTAGGATATGCTAACGCCCGTCCGTAGCTCTGACATTCTTCTTCCTCGTCGGATTTGTTTGCCCAGTCATATCCTACCTCTTGACCTTGAAGTACCCCAACAGCTGGTTCAGATACATCAAGTGAGCATTTTACGATCGTTGCTTACCCACCACAGACTAACCAACCCTTTCACCCAGTTTCCCAGTCATTTTCACCGGAACTGGGAGCATCCCCCCTGCCAGTGCCGTCAACTACGTTCCCTGGGCCATTATTGGATTCATCTTCCAATACGTTATCCGCCGACGTCACTTCCCGTGGTGGACGAAATACAACTACGTGCTTTCTGCGGCGTTGGATGCTGGGGTCGCAGTCTCTGCGGTCCTCATTTTCTTCTGTTTGCAATACCCACAGAATGGAAACATTGGAATCAACACAATCCAAACGTGGTGGGGCAACTCGTAAGTTCACACACGTTATTTCTCATAATTGGTAATTGAAAACTCACGGAAACTCAGGGTGTATCTCAATACCGCAGATGCGAAGGGCACACCGATGCTCAAAGTTGCCAAAGGCGATTTCTTCGGGTATGTGAGGCAGATGAAGTCGCGCTTTTCGTTGTTGACACATCTTTCGTAGCCCCAGGACATGGCATTAGTTGGTCGACTAGATATCAACTGGAGCGGTGCGTTATTGGACAGGATGTAATGGGGGGTTTGTTCTCATTGCCGCTTGTAGTAGAACGCGAATTTGAGCCTGGACTTTATCTATTCGGGCGCAGAACATGTAATATAAGGATATAAGGATACAGGCTTTTTTTGGTTGAAAAATGGATGGCATGACAGCTGGACAAGTAGAGTACCGCGACGAAGGCCTTCTCTCCCATCCTCGTCGCAGCCTGCGTTTCAAATCATAATCAGTACATAGTACTGTGGAAGCTTGGTAATAATTTGCTAGGGAATGGTGCGATGTAGGTCCTGCGCAGCTAGAACGGGGGACTATAGGTCGAAACTATGCCGTGCCGGATATGTCAATCCACAAATGCGGTCTGAATTCGAAAGGTCCATCCCTGAAGGAGAGCATGGAGAACATCAGTATGGCGGTTGTCACGCGCCGGTCAATTCAAAAGGATACTGCTTGGGTCGATGCTAAGTAGATTGACCGGACAACTTTCTCCAGTCTGACAATTAAGCGAGAAGAAAATCCGAAAGACCGAGTGTAGCGGGCTGGGATGGGCGCAAAGATTCAACTATGGTATGGATGTAGACTAGAAGATATATACATACATCGTTCGATAAATCGCGTAGAGCAGCGAGGAACTCAGAAAACTGCGCTTGAACATCAATGGCCCCACGTAACGAGGAATTTTGCATGGGCTATGTATTCCTTTTTCTTCCAGCAACGTACGTCTCCCTTCCTATCACCAGGCTAAGCAATGGGATATATGAGGATCTCGTACGATTTCGCAAGTCTTTTATCCCTACCATGGATTGTGCGATGCGATACATCCAAGACATCCACAGCAAGTTTCACAGCGCACAGATGTCCAGCATGGAAGAAAAGCACATCTGGATATAGAGGCCGGCCGACAACACGAGAACCGACACGAGAACGGAGCACGCAATAGCACACAAGAGGGGAGCGAGCCTCAATCAGGAACCATAGCATCTGAACCCGGGGCGTCCTGCGAAGACGCCACATGCTTTGCAGCCCGTTCTCGTTTTTTCATCCGCATCTTAGCTGACTTCGACAACTTGCGTATCACCGGCGACTGGTACCTGCGCCATCGCAGCATCAGCATGCAACCGGACTACAGGCAGAACAGACTCACGTCGCGCCTTTCTCCACCAGTTCTGGTAACGCACAGTTCGACAGTGTGACCTTCATGTACGGTGTTTGTTTCTGCTTCACGCTGGGTTTTATACGCTCAGAACCACACCATACAAGATAGAGCAGCGGCATACTGGTTGGTCCCACTCAAAGCCCTCGCAATCTCAGCAGCCCTATCCTCCTCATGTGGTTCCTCGATGGACGTCTCCAGATCCTCAAGGCATCCAATCTCATTGTACTGGTGCAGTCCCGCGAGCCGGGGAGCGTGCTTTGCCTCCAGTGACTTGATGAACTCGCGTTTGACGATTTCGACGACGGAGAGCAGTCGCGGAACGGTCAGTGTTGCGTTGGCTTTGGATGTTGGTCGGTTTGGCCGGGCAGCTATAGTCCCACCTTGTGCGGGGGCCCCTTCTCCATCTTTTGTAGTTGCAGCAGGCTTTGATGTCGCAGGAAGTGTGTGGAATACAATAGGCCTATCTTCGTTTGCCTGAGCTTGAGTCAGTTCATTACATCACCTGCCAGAAAAGCTCTGAAAGGATGTACCTCGAGAAATAAAAGAGCAAACGTAACCCAAGTTTTCATTTTCCCATGATCTGTTATTCGAATGAGATGAGGGCCAGTTTCTGGAGCGGTTTCGACGCCTTGAGTATGGGAAGCGTTGGCTTGGGTTTCGGCCATGACCACTGGGTTTGTCTGAATAAAAAGAGTATAAGGAAGTAGAGAGACCATCGATTCCACTCCATCTCTGACCTTGAATATAGCCCTTGAGAGGGTCGTTGCAGTGCGGCGCACGCGTTCAGAAAGGAGGAGGAAATATTTGTCCTTGTTTGAATTCGGGATACACTGTCACAGGTCATGCGATGTGACGCTCCCGTATTTTGAGTTCAAAGAGCGCGCTCGCTGAGCCGCGCAATGGCGTCTAATGGAACGGGCCAGGCGCAGCTTGCGCCCCCTCTCCTCCTTCCGGAAATCCTCGGATTCTCACCTCAACTCCTCCTCGACGATATCATCAACATAGCAAACAACGCCGTCCAAGACGGGGTCAATGGCATGGAAGAGTTCCTCGAGAAGTGGGTCGACGCGCGCGCGGAGCGCCAGGGCGGGGACTGGGACAGCACACAGGAGGTGGAGCAGGGCCTAGTTGCGTTCCAGACGCTGTTGGAGTACCACACGGACATTGCGTTCGACTTCTTCGAGGCATGGTCGCTGCGAAACATTTTTGCGATACCACCGGAGTTGCATATTGTGCTACCGCATCAGCAGGGCTTGGATCTGACGACGACCTCGGAAAGGGAGCAGGAGCTTATGGACGAATTGGAGGAGCTGAGGATGCAGCTTGATAACGTGCGTGTGTTTGCCGCCGATCCTTAGCCTCATCGATTTATTAAGGAATGTATATTAGCAACGGCGGCTGCGGCGGACGTTGACCCGCGCGATACTGGTCTCAAAACGGCAACAACAGCGCGCAGAGGAACAGCTGGAACGACTATCCATGCTCAGTTCGCCGTCCCTCGATGTACTGGCCGAGCTTCCATCTAAAGTCACGGCAATGTACAACGCGGTATCTGCGCTCCCTCCACTCGATGTATCAACGCTTGCCTCACTCAACCACGCCGACCCCGGAAAACGCCAATGGGAGACCAGCGCGGCGGGGTACAAGAACTGGGCCGTTGCGCAGCTGCTCAACAAGGCGGAATCTGATGGCGCAGGCGGGCGGTCAGTGGTCGACACGCTGATGGAAAGGGTCGGGGAGGTTGGGCGTGCGGACCAACTACGGACGGCAGTGGAGGCGATGGATGGCGTGAGGACCGATTTGGATTCGGTGAATGTGTCAAAGGTAGAGGAGATGGAGGAATAACCCATGCCGGGCTCTTATCATTATTCTGAGTATCTTGATGGAACACTATGTATCACTATGTAGGTGCGGTCCCTTTTCGGCATGCCTAGTTTGAGTACTAGCAGAACCTCTATTACAGTGCTGTAGATTATATGTATAATGTGTACCTTTCGACGTCGAACACCGGCGGTCATCCGACGACTCAAACGCTTGGACGATACAGATGTCCATTCAGACATTATTTTCATGACAAACTGGTTGGAAGCCATAGTTTTCATGACCAGTCGGTCACGATTAGAACGAGGCTCTTCCGTGCAGTTTGGCGAGTAATCCACCAGGCCATCCCTGCGTATCTTGTCACAAGAACCGATACTACAGCCGCCTCTAGAGGCGAGACGACGAGTCAAAACATCGTGACATTTCACGGGACAGCGGAGAGTTGCTGATAGGTCGCTAGAGCTATAGACACACTGCGATGGAGGTCAACCAACCCCATAGTCAGGCGATGAATGAGGGTTAGACATTGGAAGGTCCGAGTCAGACCACAAGCCATGGAACAGCATACATTCCACTGTTATCCAGTCCCTGGGACATCGCCGAAGAGTGGGCTACACTCGTTTGCATGGCTCAGGGGTAAAAATTACAGCCATATAAGGCTCCCATTAGCTTCCTGGGAGACACTGACCGCGGCGGGTAATTTATCTTGTTATCTTGTTATAGAGACGACCTGGTGGTCTGGCGGTACCACGTCTGCGTCAAGTGACTGCTTGGACTTATCTATTGCGCAGAGGAGCCTCGTTTGAACTGGCGCCATGTGTCGCGCATCACCTATTTCATTGTTTTCCTGAGTAAAAGTGGGCTCCTGGCAGTGGCAGCCTCTCACATCTCGATCCTAGGTATGCCGTTCGCTTTGATACTCATGATTTGCAAAGTTGGTGGGTCGTCAGAGCCATAGACACGCTTCGATGGTGGTCAACCGACCCCTTAATAGTCACAATGAGGAACATTGGAAGGTCCGATCCAGACCACAATCCGTTAAAGAGCATACATTTCATTATCCAAGTCCCAGGGTCATTGGCGAAAGATAGGTTATGTCATTCACCGGGGTATCGACGTGAGAACTTAGCGCATGGCGTGGCTTTTCCGCAGACAGTATGCCAACAATAAGATGTTCAGGTCCTATGTTAATACCCCTCTCAGTCCCATCCAACTAAAAACAATAACGCGTACACACCTCTACACCGCCTGCATACCCGGGGACCTTACACACTGTCGTTTTGCGACAGTGAGAAGAACAACGAATAAATCAAATAGCCCCATTTCCACACCAACCAGAGCAGCCTGGGGGATCAAGAACGCCCTCGGGTTCCTGAGCACAAAGGGCTTCATCGATCTCCGGACTACCAGCCGTCCCATGACGGCCTCGTACGTCGTTAACACCAACGCTGCCAACCACGCGACACAGAGTATGTGTGCAACGAGTATTCCACACAATTCAACAATGGGTGGGACGGGTATAGTGGGTTTTCTACGACAACGCGTCCTAAACACGAAATAGAGGATGTGGAGGATGATAGTGAGACCGGATATTATGGGGATAACGTGCCGCGATAGCGCGAGAATCGAGAGCGTGAAGAGGATAAGAGAGATGAATGTCGAGGCACACGATACGATCAAGAGCGGCTGGTCGGCTTCGAATCGGGTGGTGAGGAGGGCAGGCATCCGCAGATCTATTACCTCCCAACTGGTTGGCGGGAGCCCAGATACCAGGTGCGACTTTTTCATATGAATTGCGCCGCAGCAGCTGCGCTTTATCGCCCGATGATATCCACTGCCATACTGTACTTACTTCCCAAGTACTTCTGCCGGCATGCTTGAAGAGGTGGCGTTAAATATACGCTCCTGTGTTTGGTACTCGAGTAATCCAGAGAAGCCTGAGTTGCTGTTGTCTGCATGGGTGCATGAGCGCAATGTCGTTGGTGCATGTCACTATGTCAATATTCCGATTCCCGGAGCATTTTTTCCCCTCGAATATTATTTTTGCTAACCTCCATCGTACTGATTAGGAGCTCACATGTCGACCTACTCCATTGGCAGGGTGAAGGAACATTGTACATACAACTCTCTATTGTCATCATAAAATGGATACACCGCAATTCTAAATTATTCATGCTACTAACCACGCAATATCGGTCTCAATCCAACTGAGGTCCAGTCATTCTAACTTTGGCCTCGACATCCTTCTCATACAGGGCAAACGCACGCTGGAACATGACCCCTAGCTTCCTGAGCTCCTTCTGGAACGCCTGCTTGTCGGGCCACGCGAGTTCAGGGTTGAGCAACTCTCTGGGCACACCTTCGAGTGAGGTCGGTATCGAAAGACCAAAGGTGCCAAAGGTCTCGAACTCTGCTTGGGCAAGCTCTCCAGAGTGCACGGCATCGACGATGCGACGCGTGTATTTCAGAGGGCAGCGTTTGCCAGTGCCAAATTTGCCGCCAGTCCAACCGGTGTTGATGAGCCAGCAGTCGACGTTGTGCTTGGACATGCGTTCTGCCAACATCTCGGAGTAGCGACCGGGCTTGAAAAAAAAAAGTCACAATATCGCTAAAAGTGATAGAGGAGAAAAAAACGCACATGGAGAACAATGAATGGTGCGCTATAGCAGGTCGAGAAGGTAGGAATGGGCTCCAAGACACCGTCCTCGGTTCCAGGAGTTTTTCTAATGTGTGAGTGAGTGATCAGTCATCTATAGGATATTGATAGCTTAAAAGACTTACGAGGTGTAGCCAGCCAGGAAGTGGTAGCTCGCCTGTTCGGGGGTGAGTTTGCTGACTGGTGGGAGAACACCGAAGGCATCGCAGGTCAACATGATAATGTTGGAAGGTTGGCGGTCGACGACGCAAGGAATTTTGGCGTTGGGA
Source organism: Lyophyllum semitale (assembly GCA_018851285.1). Taxonomy (NCBI): domain Eukaryota; kingdom Fungi; phylum Basidiomycota; class Agaricomycetes; order Agaricales; family Lyophyllaceae; genus Lyophyllum; species Lyophyllum semitale. The sequence goes on along the minus strand of JABCKH010007632.1, from coordinate 56,341 downwards.
ATGTGCTCCATCGGGTAAGCACAGCGGGTGTTCTCGGTAATGCTGATATCTTCGTAGTCAGACTCGCGAGTGGTTGGGTTGTAGACGACGTTCTCCAGGATGCTGCCGTATTTGATCGCGTTGAAGATATCGGGCTCCTTCTCGGCGGAAAGGTTAATGCACTTGGCGTAACAACCACCTTCAATGTTGAAGACACCAGTATCTGACCAGACATGTTCGTCATCACCGATGAGAAGTCGATGGGGATCGGCGGACAACGTTGTCTTGCCCGTGCCCGAAAGGCCGAAGAAGAGGGTAACATCATTCTTCTCAATGCCAACGTTGGCGGAAGAATGGAGAGACAATTGACCGAATTTGACTGGTTGCAGGTAGTGCTGAGGGAAGGTGAAGCTTTATTTAGCGTGTAATACGTTCGGTATGGGAAAAGTACATACCATGACGGAGAAGACACCCTTCTTCATCTCTCCGGCATACTCAGTGCCGAGAATGACCATTTCCATGCGCTTGAAGTTGATCTCGACCGAGGTGGTCGAGCTCATGCCCTTGGTAAAACGGTTGGCGGGGAACTGACCGGCATTATAGATGATGAAGTCGGGTTCACCGAAGTCGGCGAGTTGTTCAGGAGTGGGCCTGATGAGCATGTTGTTCTAAAGATAGCGTGAGGAATAGAGCGGAGTACGACATGCCAAAAAAAGCAAGTCGCAGAAATGATGTATGTACCATGAAGAGAGCATGGTATGCGCGGGCACAGATGACCCGAACTTTGATTCGATAACGAGGATCCCACTAGTACGAGATCAGCGCCGCGGGAAGTCCAGGCGATCGTGATAACGTACCCCAGCATATCCGTCGAAGACATAAACGTTCTCGCGCGTGTTGAGGTAGTCGATGGCGCGCTCGCGGTTGATTTCAAACGTATCTATGGGCACTGTCTAATTGCTGGAAGGTTGAACAGATCGATCTTTGCTTACGTTCGTCCATCTTGATGTTGACGGATCCCCACCAAATATTGTCTTTGCTCGTCTCTTCGTATACGATGCGCTTGTCCTTGGGACTACGTCCTGTCTTCTTGCCAGAAAAGTTGATCAGAGCACCTGACGAAGAGATGATGGCTCCTTCATTTCGGATGGCATCTTCATAGAGCTGTGCAACAGGGGCGTTGCGCTTGAGTTGAATTTTGTCCATCTCGAAGCCAGCCTGTGAGAAGTACTCAAGGTCCTTGCCGATTACTAGAAGCGAGGGTCGATTAGTGAATGACACGGTGGAGGACATGATATGAACTAAAGTCGGACATACATGAACCAAACTGTTCGGTGTCGTGGGCTTGTGCGTAGTTCTTGTGGAGAATATGGGGCGTGACATAAGGTGTGTGGTGAGCGAGAACCATATTGAGCTGATGGGCTATTAGACGATGGTGAGATGGTAGTAAGATCGAGTTAAATAGGAGCATGATCCGTCCCGTGACATGCCGTCAGAGGCGCAGCGTACATTTGATAAAATTGAAAGCATTGTAAAGTGATCACACTTTAATTACCCATCACGACGCGAGGGTTAGATTAGTGTTGGAGTGACAGAACTCGAGGGGTGAGCTGGGCGTTGGCTGCGCGAGACAAATCTGAGTCAGTAAAATTGGTCAGTGAGCAAACCAAAATGTTGGTATAGCACAGCATCGAGGAATAGCCGATCTCCGCCTATAAAACCCACTACGTGCGCGCGTAAGTTAGCGGGAATCACATGGTGGCTTTCAAGTGGCTTTACAACCAGCTCTCCGACATCTGGACGGAGATCCGTTCACCACCGTCCTTTACCGTCGATTAATGTGGGCTAAGTCCCTTATAAACTTGCAAGGGTTCTCGTGTGCGACGCAGACGGTCAGTGTTCCTCATGCTTAATTCGTCGTCAGAATTCTTCATCAAGCCGTTGACGTCGGCCGACATTTCTAAAGTTCGTGTACTCCATGTGAGTTGTCTGCTTTCCACACTTTCGCGCAGACTCTAACCCCCTCCAAGTCCACGCTTTTACCCATCCAATACCCCACCTCTTTTTTCCTTCAGCTCACTCTCCTTCCTGGTCGCGTATGCCTGGTAGCGTACAACCCTGAAAATCCGAGGAGTCCTGTCGCCTTCATCTCTGCAGCCCTTCAGCCGACCACACGCATCCCGTCATCCGACACAACGCAGTCGGAAAAACTACCCCACATCGAGATCCTCACGCTTGGTGTGCTTCCGGCCTATCAGCAGCGTGGGGTCGCCCGCCTTCTCGTCCGGGGCGTGTGGGACTACTTCAGCCAACACACCAGTCAAACCCACGATCTGGATTTGAGCGATGGTACATTGATCCACACGAACATTGCGACATCCAATACGACGGCGCTGTCATTCTATGAGCGAATGGGCATGCGTATAGCCTCGGGCGTCATTCGCAATCTATACCGGACTTGTCCTAATGGTTCCAAGGACGGTTATCTTTTAGTTGGACGGATCTCTTCTTAATGGATGTATACACTAGACCTATATAATTCTACTATGGAAAAACTGTGTAATAACTTGGTAATGCCCGCTACTCCAGTATCCCTGGACCTTGACAACAATCTGAAGATATCTTATACTTTGATACACCAGCCAGCGGTCAACTCCTCAAAAACGAAGAATCGGGTGAAACAAACGTTTATTTCCCATTCACAAACATCCAAGCAAATAAATAGTGCATTAGGCAGAATCCTACCTCTCTTATACATACATAGAGCAACCGTGACAGCAAATACAAAGATAGATCAGCAAGAGATGAATCCGACATGACTTCCGAGGGGTTTAGTAGCTCGTTATGATGGGCGGCTGTCCCGGCTGGCGCTTCAGGATAGTGCAGCTTAGAAAGGAGTGTGTAGGAAAACGAAGTTGAACATACGCGGAGGTGGTACTTGCAAACGAGGTAGCCATGAATGCCTTTGTCCATGAAGGCCTGATACGCCTAGTCAGCGTGCAAACCACAAACCAACAATCAAAGAAAACACACCCTTTCAACGACATACATGCCGTCAAAACGGTAGCTTCACAAAGGAAATCAGTGTTCGTAAAGCGATGAACGACAGTCATATGCTTACCCAACATCTGGCGCATATTTGGAGCCAGATCTTGGTCCACGAATGACACGAACAGGTCTTCGAGTCTCAACAGATTTCTGTCGCATTGTAAGACGGCAAGTCCAAAGAGAATATGTCTACCAACCAGTGGCACCGCCAGATACATTTATAAAGGGCTCACCTTCAGGGCACAGTTGTCCTTGTGCTCGAAGGATTGATCTGCAACTTGGACGTGGGGGCCGCTGCCCTAAAGAATATGGCTGTAAGAAAGAATAGCAATTCTTCATATACTGAATGTTTCGGTACCGAGAATGAGTCCACCTGACCACCTGCACGGCGGATGAATATAACTTGAAAATACATTTCAAGTGTGCGTACCAGTGCCAGTATAGACACTGATACATCTATCAGCATGTGAAGGCTGGCAGCGGTCAGTCAAAAGCTTACATGAAATCTCCCTCATCGCGATCGTCGACATACCCACCAGACACCACAACGGAGAACGCGCCTAACTTGATAGTCCCACATATGCCTTTAACGGGATTGGTATGTAGTCTCATATCACAGCATTTCTGCCTAAGAACCTTTGTTAGTAGCGAGAGGATAGCGTCAGAGAAGGATACGTGCCTGCTCTCGAAAACCGTGCCCACAGTAATGCCAAGGGTGCCAAATCGCGGATCAGAAGGCGAAGGCATGCCTGCAGGAAACAGGGTTGTATCCTGCATCACCATGGCCCTCCTGAGAGAAGGTATTTGGTGTTAGCAGGGCACTCTCCTGTTCAGTGGCTACTTACAGGCGTTCTGCCATGGTTGACAATGAAAGATCAGTTTGATCGGAGTCAGAATTCAGACTGAGGTTACATGGAGTCACACCGTCACACCGCGATTATTTCTCCAGCCATGGATCCGTCTACTTCATCACCGAAAAGAAAACCTATAGCTATCATCACGATAGGAATGGCTGGTGCAGGAAAATCGACGTTTGTGCAGCGGATTAACTCGTATCTGCACTCACTGGACCCGCCTTCCCCACCGTACATACTCAACCTCGATCCAGCAGTCACCCATGTCCCGTTTGAAGCCAACATAGACATCAGAGACACGATCAACTATGCAGAGGTCATGAAGCAGTGTGTATCGGCTGTTCTTCCTCGTCTGCGAGGTAACGAACTGTGTTTGTAACCCAAGATACAATCTAGGACCTAATGGCGGCATCTTGACTGCGCTCAATCTGTTCACGACAAAGTTCGATCAGGTGCTGAGCTTGGTGGAGAAGAGGGCTGATTCCGTTGAGTGAGCCGTCCTCGACTTGTTGCTGTACTTAGGCTCGCGAAGATCTAATCGCATTTGGTGGTACTTTCTCAGCTATGTAATTCTGGACACCCCTGGACAGATCGAAATATTTACTTGGTCGGCTTCCGGAGCCATCATCACTGATGCTGTGGCTTCTTCAATACCGACTGTCGTCGCGTATATAATTGACACGCCGCGGACGACCGCCCCTGCCACTTTTATGTCTAACATGCTTTACGCATGCAGGTGAGCCTTGTTCTTGTTTCATTTTCTGTCTCTTGTCCGTGGTGATACGTTGTCGGAAGAATCTTTGTATCGTTTTCAAATCAATAAACCAGTTCTCATCCCTGCTCGCAGCATTCTTTACAAAACGAAGCTTCCATTCATCTTGGTATTCAACAAGACCGACGTCCAGCCACACGACTTTGCGCTAGAATGGATGCAAGATTTCGAATCATTCCAGGCGGCCCTGGCGTCGCACAGCGGCACGAGAGACTCTGAAGGTGAACCGACGTACATGAACAGCCTTATGAACAGCATGAGCCTCGTGTTGGATGAGTTCTATAAGCACCTAAAAGTCAGTGAACCCCCCTGAGACGACGGGATTTCTCACTTCTTGGTCTCTTCCTCCTCAGGCTGTGGGCGTCTCGAGTATGACTGGCGATGGTATCAAGGAATTTTTTGAAGCCGTCGAAGGGTCGAGGGGGGAATACGAAAGGTGAGGGTATTTGCTTAGCATAATCCTTGCCGCCGCTCATCGCCGTTATTTTCTTTTTCCAGAGATTATCTTCCGGAACTAGAACGTGCCCGAGCGTTGCGTGCAAAGACCTTGCAAGACGCCAAGGACGACTCAATGAACCGGCTGATGAAGGATCTGGACATCGACCGCGCGAAGAACCCACAAGGTGCTCTGGCTGACCAGTGGGACCCAGACGACAACAATGAAGATGATGACTCGGATGATGGAGATATTAATATCGTGGATCGAAGTAAGCTAAGCTCCTTAACCATGCGCTATGCACCGGAGAGATCTTGTCCTCCAAGGCTGTGTGCGGTCCTTAATTTTCGTGTTCTGATCGATCCATTTTAGGCGACGACCCGTGGCTAGGGCAGTATGTTGACGTTACACGCGCTCGACGACATGAGGCTGAGGAAATCAATTGGCCACGACCAGGCTGAGGTAACGATACGTGCTGTATGTCGCCGGCGCTCGGCTGAAAGTTTTAGCCTCATTTGGAGAGTGAAAGGAGCGGCCAGAAAAGTGTTAAGTCACACCAGGACTTGTTCTGCCCCGCATTCGCGACGATTGCCAGGCATTTCAAATGTCTCTATCCCTTTTGTTATTTAGAATGGTGACGTCGTTGGAACCACGCGGTATCACGTCAAAATTTAAATGCAATGGAAGACTCTGTTGCCAACCACAACAACCGTATGATGAGTTTACGAGGAGCGCTCAAGGAAACGGAATGCCGAAGCGATGCTGCTCGACGTAATTTGAAATCCTTTGGGATGACATGAATATAAACGTTGCTTTAATATCAGTGAGGCACCAACAGCGGGACCGCGCCGGCGGTGGCTGTGCACGGCTGGTCCATACAAAACGAGTTGCAGTGGCCTCTCTCTCTTTTCATCACTTCCCGACTTTCCTCTCGCCTACCTGTCTCTTGCATTTATCTGACTTATTTTTGTGAGTGTATGTTCCTTTCCATCTGCTATCGCCGGACGACATGCTCCATCGATCATTACGTTATCCCAATGCCGCCCATGACATCTTCGGACACCCACTGTCAGTCAGGTTTCAACGTGCTGACATCCTTGCAACCTAGATCAGGTCCACCATCTCTTCGTTCAAGACTCAGCTCTTTCTTTTCGCCTCACCAAGATAATATCGCTCGCTCTTAATCGTTACATCTTTCGGATACCCACACATGGATCGGTTAGCAGTTACGGTCCATCAGTGTACTCGGTAAAAGCTGACTAGGTCACTACTCTTCATTTGATCAGCTACGCAAAGATCGAGAAAGTCGGTGCGTAATCACAACTATTTCAACCCGTGGCATCATTCCCCAACACACGCCACAATGAACCGCAGGAGAAGGTGAATGGATTCTCACAGCTACTTTATCCCCGCTCACTGTGTGCACGGATCGACAGGCACATACGGCGTCGTTTACAAGGCTCGGGATGTGGGAACGAATCAGATCGTCGCGTTGAAAAAAATTAGGCTCGAGGCAGAAGATGAGGGCGTGCCGAGTACCGCTATTCGCGAGATCAGCCTGCTAAAGGAACTGAATGACGATAATATTGTGAAGTAAGCTTCATCGCCAAATTCCTGCCCTGAGACCGAATTAACGAACTCAAAACCTTGCAGACTTCTCGACATAGTTCACGCCGATCAGAAACTATACCTCGTTTTCGAATTCCTGGATGTAGACCTCAAGCGATACATGGAAACTGGAAACCAAAACCGTACGCCTATTACCCTTGATATTGTCAAGGTGAGCCCTCTTGTTTGACATTTCGTCCCTGAACACGGCAAAGGCGTGGGCCCATTTTTGCACGTGTTGACGCGTTATCGACGCGTTAAACGCGTCGACACGGGACCTGACTGCCTTAACACCGCTTAGCGCCTATTTCTTTGTCCTTAACATTCTCCATGTCACGAACACTGAGGACGTTGCGAAGCCAACAACAATCTGTGTTCTGGCAATACACCATGCCCTCACTCAGGTGTATAATCGTTACTCATCATCTGGCGCATATGAATCTTGCCAGAACGCATCGTCGTCCGTTCACTTGTATCAAATGAGGCCAAAAACTGATTTTTCCTCGATTCCAGAAATTCACTTACCAACTTAATTCTGGTCTACTCTACTGCCATTCACACCGCATTCTACATCGCGATCTCAAGCCGCAAAATCTCCTCATCGACAAAAGGGACAACCTTAAACTCGCTGACTTCGGCCTTGCCCGGGCGTTTGGTATTCCGATGCGGACATACACGCACGAGGTATGGAGCGCTTGTGCTCCTGAACCATCACTCACCCACTAAACACCCAACGCTTCTCCGTAGGTCGTGACCCTGTGGTACCGCGCCCCGGAAGTCCTGCTTGGTTCTCGCCATTATTCCACCGCCATCGATATGTGGTCAGTGGGGTGCATCTTCGCGGAGATGGCTATGCAAGGCTCCCCGCTATTCCCAGGTGACTCGGAGATCGACCAGATCTTCAAAATATTTAGGTGGGTCCACACACGGTATCCATACCACATGATTCAAGCTAATGCGGAGCGGTGATATTTGTTCAGGATTCTCGGAACGCCCAACGAGGAACTCTGGCCTGGTGTCAGCGGTCTCCCAGACTACAAGGCAACATTCCCCCAGTGGTCGCGCCAGGAACTTGCGCGCATTGTGCCTACATTAGACGAGCCGGGCATCGACATGTTGAAGGTACGATCTGACAAGTATCTTCGCAATCAGCGCGGGCGCCTTCTCGGCTAATGCCCGAGCGCTTGTGGTACCCCATGACCTATTCAACTAATGTTTGCCTTCTAGCGTACACTGACTTACGATTCGGCCAAACGCATTTCAGGTGAGTTCTCATCTCCTTTTTTTCGCCAAGTACGCCGCAGCTAAGCCTGCCCATCTAGCAAAACGTGCCCTCGCCCACCCATATTTCGCGGACTTTACACTCTGAAGACACTGCCCGGTACCTGGTATACCCTGCTGTCCTTGCTTTCTGTGACCTCCCCCGTTTACGCTCACACTCCCACTCGTTTCTTCGCCTCTGGATTCATATTCCACCACTGTGATATACATACAATACATACAACCCCATGGCACCCCTACTATTATTGCATCGCATTTTAAATACAAAAATTTCACATTCGTTGTTCGGCAGCTGATCTGCCCAAGTTCAAGAAATTAACATGTCTGCGATTTCAGTCGACAGGCCGGCAAATCAAATAGACTTGTGATGGCGCAAGTCAAGTCCTCGACTAGTGCGACGATTCCGACTGCGTTGCTGAAGCATATAGTAGCGCTTCGCTCAGGCTGGAGGAATGCTTTCCGATCCTGGGGCGTAACCCGAAGTATGGACAGCCTTGAAGTCATTGGCGTAAAAGTTGATCGGAGATACTAGGTATACAATACTAAGATTGGTTCACAAAATCTCCCATTGCCGCGCTGAGAATTCTCAGTAGCTGTTGCTTCTGGGGATAATGTGTTAACCTCACCTTACAGGGGTCATCCCCGCAAACGTCGCTCTGTACGTGCCAAATTTGATTCTAACAAGGTTAAGTTGAAATTTGCAGCGTAAAGTCGGGAAGACCTACGAAGATGACGAAGAACCCATTTCTCCGGTCACGGTGTACCTCAAAAGCTCATGCGTTTCGTCCTTAGCATCCTTGATGACATAGTCGAAACGACCTTTCGGCCCGTAAGTGACAGTGACGAAATGCACCGTCGTGCGGTCGGTGAAGCTTGCCAGTGGGATGGAAGGGCACTTCGTCGTTGCGCAGTCACGCTTGTAGTCATTGATGGCAATCTTTCCGCCTGCAGCGTCGAGTGTGATGACCGGACCACCGTCTCCGCGCGAGAGAAGTTGCATCAGGTGGAAGAAATGGCTTGAGGACCCAACCTTCGAGGACAGACTGTACATTTCAGAGGGTTGAATGGTTTTTCGGAACGTCGTGGGCGGGTTGATACTCACTAGTAACTCCACTTGTACTTGTGTGTTGTCCCATCTGCTGCTCCGGGAGTGAGGAATTCGATCCTCTGCCTGGGGGCTGCAGAGGTGGGATTCAGATTCTTTGTGGGATCGGATGATAGAGAGACGGCGTAGCAGTCCGTGATGGCGACGGGGAAATTAATATTTGAGCACCCCTTGTCCAAGATACCTGATCAACGATGAACGGTATGTGTCGAGCACGTCAGGGAAATGCAGCTCCAGGATCTGTTTGTGAGACGGCTTACCTGAGGCTTGCCAAGAGAGCTGGCTGCTGATTTTCCCGTACTGGAGAGATGTACCATCTGCGAGCTGGACTGGTGATCTGCGGTACACCTTAACCATCTTTGCTGCCGCAGGTGCGACAAAAGCCAAGGCAAGCGAGATATAGGAAAGCAACATTGTCCAGCACCGCAAGATTTTTTTTCACGTTGCTGATCTCGAACGGAAGACTACCAGAGTCCTAGTTTACATGAGTGCGGCTCGTAGGTTTATATAGGTGGGATCGGTACCATCACACACCTCATCAAACTTTTTTTTATGGTATACACGAGGCTCCTGGTGATTGCCCTGATTGACATGAAGACGGCTGAAGCTCACGGAATAACAATAGACCGGGGCCAACTAGTTGTAGACTCCGATGGAGATGGATCCTCAGTTGTTAGACTAGTAGAAGAGATGTAGCGTCCTTAGCCAGCTAGGGTTCTTGATGTTCGCAGATTAGTCCCTGCGCATGTCAGAACGTTCTGGGTAGGAGTATATCGAGGAGAAGGCCCGCCGTTGTACGATTTGAATCTATGGAGATAAGATAGATATCACATTTGAGCAGGAGCAGCTGCAGATCGGGTTCGCAACGTATGGCTCTTTGCTATTGGAACGCTCTACGTTCGTGGTGCGCATTGTGGCTATATTGGCGTACTAAGACTTTGATGTTGCAATTTCAGCTCAAGACATAATCTGCAGGCACTCAATATACTTGTCCAAGTAAAGATAGCCTAACTCAGGTCCACGAAATCCCCCATTGCGGCGCTAAGTAGCTTATTTAGCGGATACTCTTGGAAAGGACGGAGATGTGTTATGCTCACCTTACAGCGGTCATCCCCGCAAATGTCGCTCTGTACGTACCAAACTTGATTCTAAACAAACAATTGAGTCCAACCTTACTGCTAAGAGTGACGAAAACCTACGAAGACGACGAGGAACCCATCTGCCCCGTCACCGTGTACCTCAAAAGCTCATGCGTTTCGTCATTGGCATCCTTGACGACATAGTCGAAACGGCCTGTCGGCCCGTAGGTGACGGTCACGAAATGCACCGTCGTGCGGTCGTTGAAGCTTGCCAGCGGGATAGAAGGGCAATTCGTCGTGGCACAGTCGCGCTTGTAGTCGTTGATGGCAATCTTCCCGCCCGCAACGTCGAGTGTGATGATCGGACCACCGTCTCCGCGCGAGAGAAGTTGCATCAGGTGGAAGAAATGGTTTGAGGACCCAACCTTGGAGGACAGACTGTAAAAGTGCATTTTTAGAGGACCGTGACTGGAGTTTTTTATTATTAATATCATGGGAGGGTTGATACTCACTAGTACCTCCACTTGAACTTCTGTGTCGTCCCGTCTGCGGCTCCGGGCGTGAGGAATTCGATCCTCTGCCTTGGAGCTCCAGAGGTGGGAGCTAGATTCTTTGTGGGATCGGACGATAGAGAGACGGCGTAGCAGTCCGTGATGGCGACGGGGAAATTGATGTTCGAGCACCCCTGGTACAAAATACCTGGTCAACGACGAGCGATGAGTTTCGAGTAAGTCTGGCACTAGGCTGTCTGGGAGACGGCTTACCCGAGGCTTGCCATGAGAGTATGGTGCTAGTTTTCCCGTACTGCATAGATGTACCATCTGCGAGCTGGACAGGCGCTCTACGCTGCGCATGAGTCGTCCGTGCTGACGCTGGTGCGAGGAGAGCCAAGGCAAACAAGGTGTAAGAAAGCAACATCATAGTCAAGTGAACTCCAGGTGAATCGCCTTCTGCAAGAAATTGTAAGATCTTTTGACGCGCTGATCTCGAGGGTAGTCGAGACTCGAAAAGAAGGCCGCCAGGGTGGAGTTATATACGTGCGAGAGAGGCGAGGGTTAAAGCCATCATACCATCTATGCTCCACATCAAATCCCCTGGTTGTACATGATAACCCTGCTGATCGGAGTGAAGCAGAGGAGGCGCCACGGAGGCAGACGGAAGCGCTGGACTTTGAAACAGCCCTTTTCTACCTCTGCAAACAACGTCGGCAAGGAGAAAGCCCATATACCGCGCTAGCGCTATACTCTAAGGACGGCGAAAGAGCCCCGAACCTCGCATGAACCATGCGTGACCTTGGTTACGAGGTATCCCTGGCCACAAAACGGTGACAGCTTGACGACAGGCAGAGGAGGCAGAGGAGCCGAGGGAGCAGGAGCAACTATTAGCGAAGGAACCATCGATAAGCCAAAGTCTCTATTTCAGAGATTGCATACAGACTGCGGTGTTGAACCACCATTTACAACTGGAGTGGATCAAACGTTAACAGCAGGCTGAGGCGGTATTGCACAAGTGACCAAGTCAATGCATTTTGTCGTGGTAGTGAACCATCCTCGATTCGGGCTCACCCTAGGATCGCCGCCACACGTCCTTTTCGATTAGTGGTTAAATCATCTCGTTGTGGTTTCTAACTCCGAGAAGCCGGAAGTTCAAATCCTCCATGGGACATCAATTTTTTGTCCCCCTCTCGATTGCTCGCCAGACTGCAAGATCGACGGATTAAGAACTCATTTGGGCGCAGAACTTTAGGATATACGTTATCAAAGATCTTATATGTATAGTAGTGCGTTCTTTCTCCAGGAGCTGCGACTCGGAGGTTAACCTCCGGAAGTAAACACTTCGTCATGACGGGTGTCTCTCTGCGTCAATGGTCATTTTCTAATGTCCCAAGTAGATATGGTATGACAATGCGACAGGGTGTAATAGCTGTTCGAGAACTTCCTTCAAAAGCTAATCTCCTCCGGAGGTCTTCACTCCGAGTCTCCGACGAAACCACATCATCCCTGAGCCTATAAATCTCCTGAATGGCTGCTGATAGCTATTTCTAGTGACAGATGACGAAGATCAGTTGTTCAAGCAGGCTTTCATACATCAAAACTCCTAGATCACCATGTGCTCTCGTGCATCGATCCGTTCAGCACGTCTGTGCCTCGCAGCATCGAGAAGTTTCCCCATACCTTTGGTGATGTCTGTCTTCCAGAATGGCCTTCGACGTTTTACCCTCGCGCTTGATTGAAAGAGCTTGGTTTGGACAGGCATTTTTGCGACCAACATGTCTGTCGTTAAGCGTGCCGTAAGTTAATAAGACCTAGATTATGTTCTCGCGAGGTTCACCATCCTCAGCGACCAGCAGCGTAGAGACAAACGCCCAAGAGACGAAAAGATTCCACCTATATGGCATCCAGGGACCAACTCGCTGATAATCGCCCTGTGGGAGATGCGATGCTCATAGAAGCTCGCTACATCTCAGGAGCCACCTACGTAAACGTTGCGTAAACGCCTAGTAGATATTCACCAAGATTCCATACAGAAAAGTGGGACTGTGGGAGGTTCGTAAAGGCCTTCTTGTACTTCAAAATTGGAAGCTGCCTAATGGTTGTAGATTTACAAGATCGTTGGCGATGACAGGAATTATTGAGTGAGATCTAGTACTACTACTAGTAGTAGGAAGTGGTCAGGCCACTTGTTTGGAAAATTGGCACGCGTTGTTATGAAGCGCGGAGTTTTCCGAAATATCTTTGGCAGGCACAACTTGAAGTTTGAACAGTGACCACGGCAAGAACCACGGTGGACTGACCAGCTGGACTCCAGGCGTCGTTCATCGTTCACACCAATGCCCAGCATCTTCTCTCGTTCCCGCACAACTTCAACTCCCGATAAAAAACTATTAACCCCCCCTCAAGAATCCACCGCTTTCGACGAGTTCGGGAGAATCTCCAGCAGGCTCTCCAACCTTGGTACAAGCTCCCCATCTCCAGCCTCTAAAAAGGATAAAAAGAAGGTCAAGGAGCAGGAAAAACGACACAGGACCCAGAGTTCGGCCAAGGAGCACCCCGAATACGACCAGAGCCAGGACGTACCACCACCCATTCCCGATGGAACCTTCTTACCCCTCAGCCTCGAGCGCCTGAGGGCTGAATCGCCTGTAGACCAGCCGAAAGAACATGACTACGGCTATCTATCGTACGAGAGGCATGTGGTCCTTGGCCTGGAACAGGTGGCACGTCTGGTCGTAGTCGTCTCTGACGAACTCGCAACACGAGGTGGCATCACCACTCCCTTCATATTTTCTACAACGGCGCTGGATATCTCGTCGTCTGCTATCAAAAGGTTGATTCGGACATTCTTGGACACTTGTGTGAATCAGTCAGGTCATGCTGCAGCGGAGGCAGAGGCGAAGTGGAGGGATGAAGCCCGGTTCGCTGGGCCGCATGAGCTGGGTATGTGTCTGCGCTGGGGCCTCGCCAGAGTCATCAGATCGGTAGGAGGCCATGATGTTCGCGGCTTGCTCTCCTGGGATCGCTATGCCGAATTTCGAGAATCGGAAGCAGGTACGCCTATTTTCAATCCTTGACGTCTATTGATGACGTCGCGCTGCCTTTGACCCTTTACTTAAGTATGTTTCGTCTGTTTTCAGCCCTTGGCTACCCTCCTGCCCATTTCGCAACCATCCTGTCAGATTTAGCGCCGACACTCCAGACAGTCCTTATCACACTACTCACTCTTTTATCACGGCTGACCGCCAACAGCACAAGCTCTGGTCATACCCCTCCAACTCTTTCACCCTTGTTTGGGCCTCTTCTATTTGGCCTTGGACCAGCAACACTAGCGTTCCATCATACCTACATGCACTACCTCCGCGCGGTAAACGCCATGGAGCACCTCCAGCTTGCGTTCATCCGATGGCAAGACTGTCCCCGCACCGCTAGCGACTCAAATATCACGGGAAGTGCTTCCGCGCTCGGCGTCCCGACTCGACTCAAAGAATGGATCAAAGGATACCCCGCCATGCTCTCCTACCTGCAGGACCCGAACCAACAACAGAAGCCGCAAGCACGCAGAGGATCGCGGACCGTACGCGTTATGAGCGTGCGGAGGAACGTTCGAATGTATTCACCTGATCTCGTTAAGACTGCCGCAACGTGGGCATACCGCGCTCGACCTGGCTCGTCCGGCCCCAGTGATAACGGGCTCGCCGTATCGAAGGAATGGGGCCGTATCGCGCCTGCCACGCTGAAGCTGCCACCGCGATACTCTGAAACGTTCAAGAAGCGCATGGACATGCCGCAGAACTTCCATCCGGACACAGGCCCAGGATCGCAGTCACCTGGACTGAGCAATGCGCCGTCCTCATCGTCCTATGCCTCAACCCAATCAACTGGCACCAGCACAGGGGATAACGATTATTTCGGCCTCGGTTCAAGGGAGGGCGAGGACCGGTTCAGGAGCTTGACGGACTTAAAATGGGGCGAGTTTGAGTCTATGGGCTTTAGTGAGCTCGGAGACCAGAAGAAGCTGCAGTTTGACTTGACGGAAACTGCGAGAACGGTGCGTTATCTTTTGCGTCTTTCGTGGATGTTTCTGTGTTGATATTCATGACGGCTCTATCCTTTTCTCCCCCCTTGCTTAATATTTTAGGAACGTTCTACCAAACGAGGAACCCTTTCTTGGAACGACTTTTCGTCTGCAGGCTTCTCCCGCGGTGATGGCCCTCTCAGCGCAACCCTCCAGTTTAGCTCCCCTGTCGTGAAGACGATATCCACATGGCCGGCACACAGTGCCGAAATGTCAAAAAAGCTCAAAAAGACGCAGAAAGCTTTGCCGCCATTCGGGTGGGACACAGAACCTGTTGTTGGTAGCGAGGAGGTGATCGAGGAGACATTCGTTGACGTCTTCTGCGATCTCGTATACGGCGGCGGGTGGATGGACTTAGAACGATATGAGGAGCTGGATAGGGACTGTAACTGGGCCCTGGTGCGTAGTCCATTGCCTCATATCTGTCTAGACTTCGAGCTGACCCCGTTTCTTGCTCTTTGCTGAACAGATTGAGTTCAAATCACTTCCGCCCAATCGAACGACTGCCGCTGGAGGTTCCGATCCGCGCACGGCGACGACCCTCATTCTCTTCGAAGAATTTGTCCCCTTTGAATACAGGCAACAACTAGCCATTCCATCCTCGACGCGACGGCGACTTCCATCCCTTTTTTCACAATCATCGAAATCAAAGCCTTGGAAGCAGGCTGCCACCCTTAACGGACGGCCATACGTCGTAGGACATGTGCCTCGCAGCCCTAATTATCGTGAAGTCGAATTCGAAGGATTACTGCGCGGAGGAACCGCAACAAAAGTCATATCACTGGGCTCGAAAGCCTCAATCAAGGGAACCCCTCAGAAATCAGGATCACTCGCTCCAGATACCCCCACGCGCTCACGAACAGCAGCCATATCCAGCCCCCTCTACGTACCCGCTCTCGAACTACCGCCCGGCCCGAGAAGCGATGAGATGCACTCCGACTCGACGATGTCGCCGTCGCTGATCTCCAACAAGCGCTCGTCGCTTTTTCGTTTACCAGGCGGGATTCCCGTTCCTAGTCCTGGTAGAGGTCATAAAGCGGGTGTTCGTCCGGCTGAGTATTCTAGTGTGGATTTCGAGACTAGGCTGGCAAGTTACAGTGATGATGAGTATAGTGAGATCCCAGAGACGGAGGCTGTGAAGCAGAAAAGGAGGGAGTCGAAGGACGACGCGTGGGTTGATATCCTTGTGGGGACGCAGAGCCGCCGGATGGGCGGGCAGGATGTGGACAGGAAAGGCCTGCAGGCGCGAAGATCGGATCCTGATATTGCAAGCTTAGAGGTTGCGCAGGTGTTGGCTGGCGTGCGCGATAGGACACCGTCACTTCCGAGTGTGCATCATGAGCGTGTCGATCGCGATCCCGGCGGTGGTTTGGATCACCTGCATGACTTTGACGTTGATGAGATCGAGACGGTCCCGCGCACCAGCGAGGCGCCGAGCGATTACTCGAACGATCACTCTGCGGAACATGGTTTACACCCTGCGAGCGTTGACGACCAGGTGGATCAGTCTGACGCAGTGATGACAGCGCGACAGCTGGCGAGGAACCAGAGGCGTTTGGGTTATTTCGATCTCCATCCTGAGCGGAGGCCGCCCGCGATGAATACCACCGAAGATGATCATCCAGCTCGCCTGGCCTACGATGGGGATACTGCTGACGACGAAACCGATGAGGGACCGGCCTCTGAAGCTAGCAACACCACACAGCCTGTCAGGAAATTGCCCGCTCCTCCCCCAGAACAATCACGCCCTTTGCCCTTCGCCATGCCCATTTTGAAGGTCGAGCCTGAGCCCGAGGTCGTTGCTGAGCCTGCCAATAACAATAGCAATGGGGTACAACCCGCCGCATCCATCCCCACCAGCAAGACTGCTGCTTTGATTGAGATGTATAGGGAGCGTGAGCGAGGAACCTCACCGAAACCCGGCGCCATGGCCATGCCTGCTCCGATTCCCATAACCCCCCTCCAGCCATCCCGCCTTCCAGTCCGTACAGTTTCCCTGCCGAAAGACGCCGCTCCATCCCCCGTCGTAACCCCCATCGTAGCCCCCGTGCCTAAAGTTGCGTCGCCGCCCGAGCCCGAGCCAGCTCTCGCTGAGCCTCCACGCGTTGCCGTCGATGAAAGCGGCCGTGCCAGCCCTGCTCGATATATCCACGGGGCACCTTTGCACAATGTCTTGGAAGAAGAGGAGGAAGAGTAAAAGCCATCTTGATGGCCAATCCCAATCCTCCCCCGCCGACATCAATGCGAAGCACGACGTAACAAATTTAATTGACTTCCCACCTCCGGCCATCCTCCACCCCCCATCAAGCACCTTCTTTCCTTATCCTTGTGGCATATTTTATGATCTTCAGTCGTCTACTCGACTGCGCCTCTCCCTTGCTTGTTAGTACATGTTATACAGTTTTCTCGCGATCGTTCCTTTTTTAAACCTCGACAGTGCTGCTGCTGATACCCGGCCGGAGCTGGATACCGGATTCTTCAAATACCTACACTCTCTTATGGATAGCATCTGAATGATACTTTACTTTGAGCTCATCACAATTCTTGAAAGTTCAGCGATTGACGTAGCCCAAGTCTTAGCCGGTCCGCCGGATCAATCCAAACTACTCGATTTTGAAGACAATCGTATCAATATTCAAGGACATCTACTTGTCACCTACGACTCCTCGCCTTTCCAACAACTTGCTACTTAAAAGATCGCACCGAGAAACGATTCTCAAATGAATAACGTCTCCCAGCAATAAACATTCCCGGAGTAAACACCTGGAGACTCCATCCAATATCGATACAGCATCTATTCGAATTAGTTAGTGCGCAGGTGACTTTTCAAGTACGGAGGCGTTTGCAAGATGCTCCATCGAAAGGATGCTGACTTGTGTGCGTAGATCATTATGTACTAGCTGGTTTGTGGGCTTGCTTCAGACGCCCACCAGGCCGATAGCTCGCTCGGCGGTGGATCACCTCTGCATACCTAGCGCCCACCTCGTTTAGGCGCGGATTCTGAACGTTGAACAGTCAAACTTTAAACTCCCTTCCGTCGTGATGAGGCCTGGTTCGCTTGTTGATTTGTCCCGTTTTGCGGTGTCGGCGAGGCTCGAGCGACCGTCGACGGCCCCAGGTGGGTTACACTCGATCACGTGTTGGCCCACTGTTCTCCAGTGGAAAACTGCCTGTTCAGTTCACGCGTTGTTCATTGGTTGACGCACGATCTATTCGAAATCCCGTCATGTATAAAGGCAATGCACACTTTCGAACCACCTCTCCTGCGTTTCCAGCCTAATATGACATGTCTAAACGTTGGACCATTCCCGCCCCTTCCGCACGATGTCGAACGTCTAATTCTAGAGTGCTCAGCGTATCATGACCGGTCCATGGCTCTAAAGCTTGTAATACTCTCCCGGAGAGTGCAAGCTTGGTACGCCCCATTAACTATCCTATTAGTACAACGGCATTTCACTAATATCTTGTGCTAGGATCGATCCGATCTTATACCGGCACGTCACACTCGAATACCCATCCCAGGCGGAAACTTTTGTACGAACCCTTGAAACTTCAAAGAAGCGCGGCAGCTTTTTCGCGACGCAGGTCAAAATTCTATGTTTGGCATACGGCATTGATCTACGCGATGCCGTCAAGATCCTTTCCACCTGCAAAGGTGTCACCAGCCTTGCTTCGTGGCTCGAGCTATCCCGGATTTCCTCCGACTTCACACACTCTGACCTCGAGACATTCTCAAAACTCCTCACAAACGGAACGCTTCAGCTACACCGTCTATCGATGATCTTACATGATTTTCTGTGTGTCCCCGATCCGGACTTCACCATCCCCGTTCTCCAACATGTCACACATCTCGATATCTACCAAGGCTCTGACCACTTCAGGGATTGGTCATGGACGGGTTTCGGCCAGCTCTCTCACCTAACCCATCTCTCGTTTGACTTGAGCCTCTCCGCTCCACTGGAGATGGTGAATGAAGTGTTACCGCACGCACCTCCCAGTCTCCGGATATGCCTGGTACTTCTTTCGACGCGCAACTCGTCCGTCAGCATCAAACAATTCTGTTCCGGGAACGAAGTATTGGAGAACATGGCCGCCGGGAGAGTGGATCCGCGTTTAGTGATCGGGACTAACGAACCGCTTGACGACCAATGCAGGTATGGGGGTCAGGTTGTTGTCCACCTCTACGATGATGTGGTGAAGGATTGGAGCTTCGTGCCTGATGGGGAGGACGATGTGTGGCAGAAGGCTGAACATGTCATCAAAAAGCGAAACCAGAAGCATCCAGTACGTTTCTCTACTCTCCCACTGGCATATTGTATCTTATCGTCCATTCTCCTTGTAGGTCGAGGAAAAGAACACTGTGAAGTAACCCTTCTATATTGAAATGTTCCATTGCCTATCTAATTCGTCCAAAGGAATTAAACTAAGATTGTGTCAGTAAGTGTCTGTTCATCGTAAAGGCTATCCCATGATAAAACCCCTAGTGCTGTTATTATACGTCCGCTAGGCTCAGGGACACGCTGTCTCGAACACCGTCGCATTCATCGGTCCAGGTATGATGTTGAAAAAACGTGTGGTAGCAAAGGTACGCAGGGGCCCTGGCGCGGAAAAGTCAAACCTGACTAGCGTGTTGTTCCGGTCGATAAACGTATTCACCACGACGTCTGTGTACTGTCAACCATATTTGGAATATTAGTATGTTCTTCATACCCTTCGACGTGCATACGATATTCTCACTTTGAATACCCAGCCGCTTACTGCACCATGTAATTCGTCGTGTTGAACGCCGGTGTATACCGCCCCAGTGGTGATTAAGATGTCGGGAGATATGAGCGGTATGAATGGGGGAACACTGGAAGGAAAAACTCCATTTAACCTTTGGATGCAACTTCGAAGAATAGAAGAAGACAGACAAATACGAGGCACATTGTGGGGAGGTGAGGCTGCCGGTATAGGACAAGATCGTGTTGGAGACGAGGGTTCCGTTGGTCGTTGTGTTTGTAAAATCGAACAAGCTGGACTGGAAATTGCCATCATCTGCACCGTCGAGGCGGATTTTCCCCAGGGTTGGGCTCATATACATCTGCGAGCCTACTGAGTATTCGTTGTTCGATATAAGAGGAACTGACATACAAATCCGCTTATTATGTGGTTGTTGATATTGACATCGTACTTGTGCTGTCAGCAAATAAGCACACTTCTGACATAAACCGAGAAAGACACGAAGTAGGTACCTGCATATAATTTGCTCTAAACTCTGCAGTGATGTTGGGAGGAGTAGGGATCACGAATGAGGACGAGTAATGGGGTGCAGCCGGCGGAAAGACAGCTTCGGCTGCAAACGACAAAGCGCCACAGAAGAGGAGCATTGTCAGCCTGAGAGCATGAACGGTACCACTTATGATCATGACCGTTTCCTTTCCAAGGGGGGTATTTCTAAGGACCTACAAGGCACCCGGCGCCGACTAAATAGCTAGCGGTTGTGTTGATTGGTAAACGAAATCGATACAGACACTTGACATCCGCAGTTGTTGCGTATGTCACTCAAAGCTGCGCATCTCGCAACAGTATCGAACAATCCTCAGGAAACGTTCGTGAAGCAGAGCGTATTTTCGAGTAAGTATTGATGGAGGCAAGCAGAAGATGGGAGGATGGTTTGGATCCTACAACTTTGAACTGTAATGTCAGTATACCAAGTATCCACTCATTGGAGCAGTTAAGCACAGGATTTTGGACCAGCTGTTCGATTTCAGGCTTCAAGGGATTTACTGAAGGCCGCTTGTGAGTATGGCCAGACATCGGTACAGGTTGGCGCCAGGCGGCCTCGAGTGTAGGCTCAGAAAGATATGTGACTCCCGTTCGATGTTGATGGTAAATGCAACATCCCAAGCTATGAAAAGATTTCGTAAAGCTAGAGAAACAACATATAACACCAGACACAACTCCAAGTTCCAGCCTCGAAGCCCGAAGAGACACACCGAGGAACACCTCAAACAATTTCACTGCGCAATCCCCGATCGCTGTCCTTCTGCACGGGCTGACCCGTGTAGAGTGGTCGCGGGAACGTGTTAGAGTAGGCGGTGTACGGCTGCTGCGAGCCGCCGGGCTTCTACAGAGCGACAGATCGTTAGGAGGTCATTCCTATCAAGCAAGAATATCAGAACTAACCGCTGAGTATCCGGGGAAGGGGTACGCCCCGGGGCCGCTAAACGCTGGATTTACGGGCGCAGTCTGCGGGGGCCTGGTACTGAACTTGCCCGAATAGCGGACCTGAGCCGGAGAGCGTGGATTTACGTGCGCACGGGGATAGGCGGAGAGGGTGTCGGCGTCGGGCGTATGCGGATATCCGGCAGGGGTCTCTGGGAACGCGGATGGGGGATTTGGGGTGTGAGGCTGTGAATTTGGGTAGGCGGAGTTGGGGAGCGGGTAGTTGGCGGGGGAGCGGGGGTCGAAGCTCGTGACGTAAGTCGTGGGCGGGGGGCCGTGGATCTGCGAGGCGTCGACTTGGTAGACGGCGGCGATAGCTTCTTGCTGACGGGAGCGTCGGTTGCGGACTGAGAGACAGAGACAAAGGGTGATGAGGGCCGAAAGCACTACGTGAAACTCATTATTAGTTCCGAAAGTATGGAGACGATTAAGGGCATACCAATGGATCCAACTAAGCATATTGCAATTCTGGTACCTAATGATAACCTTTGTGCACATTTCCAGAAGCCGTCTCTAGATGATTGATAGCGGATTAGTACGTTGCGCAGGTTTTTTCGGGCGCAGGCAGATTGCAAGGTGCTACTCACACCGTGGTCCAGCAGACCTGTTCAGCAGCAACTCCCGGAATCGCTCCCATTGCCCACAGCAATGCACCAGCTCCACCAATAGTCCGAAAACCTAAAAGGACGCCCGTCAACACACTGCCATCCCTCCCCTACTCTACAAACACTTACTACTCGAATTCCGCTTCGCCATCGTATTGTCGCTTTACTTCAATTCGAAATCAGAAAAGATCAACTTTTGAGATTTGCTGAGCAGTTTGAAGAACCCGCGCAGCAGGACTTCAGGGGAGAATGAGTGTTGGGGGATTTGGGGATGAGATCAACTCGTGAAAGCTGCAACATGGCGAGGCGATGGTATTTCAAGGGCTGATCAGTGTTTCGTCTTGGTCACCATCAAACGTTTTTGATCAATGCTGTGCGCCGAGCACCTCTTCACTGCTCGACAGCCTGGTCAAAAAAATTGGCTTGAAGCTTAGAAGTTAGGACTCGCATTCTCGTCCATTGGAAACTCTCAATTCCTTGAGCCTTTTTGCATTCTTTAGCTGTGCACATTCGACCTTGCTTGCATCGCTACGGCTTTGACCTCCGGGCAACGGCGGGGAATATTATGGGGATGCAATGATAGAACTATAGTTTGAACTTCAGCAGGGCGACATACATGGAGGGTATATACACCTTTTCTCCAATGACCCTTTCAGCTGCAGTCTCACTCGGTTCATACTCGCAGTGGTGTAGCCTTCTGCAGATTAAGGGCATCAAAGAACCATCCCTTGTTCGACGAGCTTGCAAAACCTGAGGGAAACTTCACAACGCCCCCATGGTGTCTCAGAGCTCGCCTCCTCAAATAGTCCAGCCGGCCCGAGTCCCATAGGGGTCCTATTCCTCCTGCAACTCCTATTGGAACTGGCAGAGTCCTATTCAATATTGCGATGAGCGACGTCCAATCCAACCGAGCCTTTACTCCTCCCAATACCCAACGTCTTTACCCAGGTGCACCTTATTTCCGCTATTCACTTCCCCCACGGGTAATGCCTGGAGAGGAGACCTATGTACTTGGGTGTCTTGTGGATGGCGATTACGCTCTGTTTCAGGTCATCGTTTATGATAGCACCAAGATCAGCGGCTTGAGGGATGTTATCAAGCAGAAAAAACCAAACGCACTTCGTGATGAGGACGCATCTAGCCTAGTACTTTGGAAGGTGAGGATCTTCTATGGGCCAGCGTAAACATTCCGGCTGATATGGTCTTGGCTCCTTTATCGTTTTAAAGGTGGGTTTGTATGGGGCCCGCGTTTCCACCGCAGCTCACTCCATTTTCCGAGCTAACTGAACCAGAACCTGTGGAACCAGAAGATTCTCTCGCGCAGCGTATTAGGTCGCGAGGTGATGTGGAGACGTTCGCAACAAAGTTGACCACTACACAACGAATATCGAGGGTCTTTCCTCCGCCAAGCATTCTCGAAGATCACATACAAATTTTGGTGCAGCTTCCACCCAAGAGTGAGCCCATACCTGTCCTGTCACTTTAGCATTGCTAATCAGAGCTCCATTCACCCGCTTCGTCCATTTCAACTTCCTGTTCCCCATATCAAATACTTATCTCGACGCACCTCCAACTTCGACATTCTCTGGCGCATCCTTTTCTGATTCTGGTGATTCACCCATTTTAAATCATTCTCGACATCAATTTGTTCCCTTCGCCTTCGTCATTTCTCTTGTATCCTTCGTTGTCATCGCACCGCTTACCACCTTACCTCACTGCTGCCGTGCGTAACAATAATGGTGCTTGTCATCTCGGCACCTCCCAAACACAAAGCCACCCACCTTTTCGAACCACCATCCTGATCCTGTCCCTCTCATCGCCCTCGCCTTATTTCTCCACCTGCCCTCTCCAACCCTCTATATACCCCTCATTTTCTACCTCAGCATCCCGAAAACACTCTCGCTCGCCGTCTGCACAAGGAAGGCGATGGTGAAGCAAAGAAGAAGCACACTACTTCACGGTGAGTTTCAACCGCGATCCATGCGAGTTGCACTACATTCATTCCTTTAGCCCTTCCCGAGAAAATGGACCGTCAACGGGGAAATCACTGAGAATGGACGATACTACGTGGATCCTGGAACTCAAAATGAAACTTCGCTTTGTTTGAACGCTGTATCGGAAGGCACATATCTGCTTCTCACAGGTGCCCGAGCATCCGGAAAGTCAACACGGTTATTCTGGCTGCGGCAAAAGCTCGAGGCGATGGGTTATTGGGCTTTGTAGTACGTTGCTCTCAAGTCCCCTGACAATCACAATCTGACGGCTTTCAATAAGTATATCATTTGAAGACCTATTTTACCGGGGCACCTCTAAGGACTTTTGGGAATCATTCGGCAGGGCACTTAACATCGCTGTTTCGAGGTGTGGTCGTGGATTGCCCAAAGGACCCACCACACCAATGTCGTCCCGGGCGGATCTCATGCCTTATTTTCATAAAGACTTTTGGGATGGAAAGGTCGTCATTCTCCTCGACGAATTCAGTTGTTTATATCAAGCTGGAGACGATGTTCGAGACGATTGTCTCCAGATTTTCCGAGGACTCAAACACTGTCAAGGAAGCCACGCCGTCCAATGCCTTATTGCTGCTGGGACTTTTAACGTCGTCTATTTGAACCCGTCGACAGGCCCGCCGTTTAGCGTCACTGAACTTATACAGTCCCCAAATTTCACCATCGATGAGACCAGGAAGCTCTTCCATGAATTTGCGGAGGATTTAGGTGTTACAATCGACGGTGGCATTGTAGAAGATATATGGGCCAAATCGAACGGGTTAGTTGTTTAATTTGACTGGCATATGGTTTCTAAAATACCTCATTAGACACCCCGGAGTGGTCTGCCTTTGTGGGCGTACGATTCACAGAAACATCCAGACATTGACCCAATTCCGGACCATCTCTTACTATCTCTGGCAACGGTTTTCTGTGGAGCGGCTATATGGCGAGATTTCGCTTGACGATACATTTCATTCCATGATCCGGTCACTCTCTCGTCCAGAAGCCTCCTCTTCCGTCGACCTTCTCCGCTCTCAGTTTGCCGGTTTTCTCGGTGATGTGAAGCTGACCGACTGGCAAGCGATAAATGATGCAGACATCCTGACATCCGAAGGTGTATTGTTAAAACCGGACCCTCCCATAGCGTGCTACCGAATGGCTTCGCCTTTGGTGGATCAATTGATCCGAAACCAACTCATTCCAGCCAGATTTTCGAGTGCTCCTTCATCACCTCCTCCCGTTCAACGCACAGGGGGTGTTGACGTTTTGGGCATACTCATTGAATCACTCAAGTTCTTTGACAAAAATCTCATCCTCAATGCATCGTTTACCTCGTACAAGACACCGAAGGTGAAAGTTTACGGCTCGCACGCCCCTCGAGAAAGCGTGTATGATACCGAGCTCCTGAGAATTCTTGCGAACTGGCTTCGGAAGTATGGTTGGTCAGTCGATGGTCAATGGCACTCGGAAGCCCATTTACAGAGGCAGTATTCGGACATCGTACTCAAGAAGGATAGCCTGACAATTGTTCTTGAGCTATTGGCCACAGGAGAACCAAGTTCCGTTGAGTCTCTCATCCGAAAAACCCCTGGATATGCGGCGCTTCTCTCAGCAAATGAAGCATGGGTCGTTCACTTCACTCGTCAAGAGGATTTCCCTATCTGGCAGTCTCACAGTGACAAGAGCATAAATGTGGTTCACTTTGCACATGATCTAGGGTTTACAAACGTGGTGATGAGTGCTCGCTGGAAAGATTGTGAAGGAGAAACCCGACAGGAAGTAGGGACGTTACTATCATTGAACTAGACACGAAACAGAAAATGTTGGTCCGTGCTACTTTCCACAACACTTAATGAAAGCCTTGTATTCCTACTCGAATGAGGGGCGCGATGTTTATGATAATAGAGGTATCACAGGCAGAAAATCAGACCTAGCAGGTGAGCTTGCTTGTCTAGGCTGTGAATAATCTTTTTGGAAGTTTCCTAATCCGGGGCGGTGGGGTGAAGAAGGGCGGGACTGGAGCGGGCGATTACGCTCGGGGGGAGGAGGATGCGTCGAAGCCGCTGACGCTGGTACCGGGTTGAAGATGGCACTGGGTGTGTCTGTGCCAAATATGGCGAGTTGGCGTGGGGGGGGGGGGGTTGGAGGAAGGTCGGGGTGGCGGGCGTCGACGGGGGGAAATGATTTGAGCCAGAAGCAGCTGGTGTTGTTGAAGGAGATGGTGAGCGGGGGAGATGCTGTGGGGGCGAGGGCGGAGGCAGGGGCTGAGGACCCTTTCCTCCAACGACCCATTCTGCCCGGATCTGAAGGATGTACGGTATCATCGTCGCTGTGTGGATGAACAGCTAGGACTGAAAGATTGATATCCGAGTCTATATTCATCAAGCTGCATGCGCGTGATGCAGAGCATCAAACGACGACGCGAACCACCATTCCTGCTTTGATGAGCTTGCAAACTTGAGGCAAACACATAACGTCCTCCCGAATCGTCGACGGTGCCTCGGAGCCCGCTCCCAAATAGAAATAGTCCAGCCGCCCAGAAACCTCGTCTCCTAGTCCCTTTCTCTGATCCTGGGCTGGCACACTGCTGTCCCATCTCGACCACAGCATCTCCCCTAATGCCTCGACATTGAATTGGCACGAGCAGCCCCGCACTTCTAGGCACCGTAGCTGTGGCACCAAATCCAGCTTTCCATTCAGAATTGTTAGCTGCCCAATGACGAAGTCCGCAAAAAGTGAGTGGATCCTGTCGTTGCGGTTGTGCACCTTTAGTTCCTGCAAGGTCGGTGCCGCCTCGAGACACTCAATCAAGGTTGTCGCGGGGCAAAAGTTGACAGATATATGCAGTGAAGACATCTTACATCCCGCGCCCAGCTCCGCCGTTATCCTCGAACGCCATAGCAGCTGCGCACACTGATGCGCTGTGAAGAATAGGAGTGAGTTGACCTGGAGCGTCTCCAGCTCAGGCAGCGTCAGATACTTCAGCACGGAACTGCATTCTTCAATTGTGAGCGAGCGCAAATGCGTGTGGACAATTGGGGCAAGGACGCGGGGCAGAGTGCCCAACTCCCGGACTAGTGTCAATGTCTCAAGGAGCGGAGTGCTCCGCAGCACATCCAGGGTGTCCACGAGCCGCAAGTGGTGCCCTCTGAAACGCGTCACTTGGCCCCATGGCAATGCGGGGATGATTAAGTGAGAGACAGCAAAACCAAACAGGCTGACTTCTGTGAGCGCCTCCGCTGCGGCAAAGGTGTCGATGTGTACTTCTTCGTCCTCAGCACTCGCAAGCCAGCGTCTCTCGAAACGTAAAGTGAGCCGCTTGAGCATATACATAGTCCTCTTGTTGGAGCTCCGCGGGAAGCGCACGTAGCACTCGTGGGGAAGTACGAGACAGATATCCTCCCAGTGCGCACAATGGGCCATAATTGCTTCCATGGCTGCGAAAGGCGGGTTACGAACCCAATTTTGGTGAATTGACCCCCTTGAGGGGAACTGTGTGTCTAGCGGTGGTATCGAACACTGCAGGTGGATGTACAAAGGGCATTCTCCGGATCGTGCAAGCCATGATGTGAGGCCTGCTATCTGTGGGCCGCGCCGTACGTGGTCTGGGCTTAGCGCGAGGCGAATGTGTGTCCAGAGCTGTGGGGTTGCCCAGGCTGTGGTACGAATAGATCGGGAGATTGAGCCGAGAAGGAGAATTTCAGACAGAGTGACGCTGTTTGGCTCTGGTGGGAGGAGGTGGTATGGGTCAGTGCCGTCGTTGTAGAAGTCGTGGACTCCATCGGAGAAGGTGGAACAAGGGTAGAGAAGATGTGTATACCGGAGAAAGATTTCGGAGAGAAGCTCAGGTGGGAGACGGAGGAACGGTGACCGGGTCTTCAACGGCACTGGGAATAGATGGTAAGTAGGTCAAAAGTCAACAGAGAAAGAACATACTTTGATATTCCGAAAGGCGGTTAAATCAATTCCAAACGCCGATGCCTTTATGGATATGAGCACATGCGCTTGCCAGGTCTTCGCAATGTCTTCGATCCCCGGATTTTACTAAATTGGAGTTAGGTATAGGGAGGACGTTAGCGCTATGCATTTCTGCATATCAGTATTGGCGTTCCTGGTTCAGATTGATTGGATATCACGGTATTCACCTCCAAAGTGCTGTGGCGCGATTTAGTAATCTGAGTAAATGAGGCAAGGAAGTGGCATTTCTTGTTCCTCAGACAGAAAAATCTGAAAGGTAGGCAATGCTAACTGTAGAAGAAAGGACCCGTTGTGTAGAGTCTGAGCAAGGAGATGGCTTGGCCCGGGGTCGTTGAAGGGAAAGCGGAGGCTGTGCCTTTCCTTTGTCTGTCCTCTCCGAACCAAACATATTCAGTACGCGTCACGCTTGAGTTCTGTTCGATAGCTTTCACGATGGCCGACAACGACGATATCAACAACACAACTGGAGGCGGGAGATCCCTAGGAGGTGGGGCTGCAGAACCCCTGCCCTCAACGTGGGCTCGTCCTGCACAGGCGCCTAGAGTGGGCCGCATTGGTGACTGGTCAGGGTATGTACACGCATCTACCACCCTCACCCTGTGGATCATGGGATTTTATGTTCCTGAGTCTGATCTTGGTGAATGTGATATAGGAGCAGCCGAGGTGGAGGCGGCAGTGGCTCGCGATTTGGGACAATCGGTGGCCTTTCGTTGCAGTCAGGTGGTCGTAGCGCCGCGCCTGGGCCTGGGCACGGACATGGAGATGAGAGCGATGACGATGAAGATGACGAAGACAAGAGAGAGGAATGGTTTGCTGGTGGAGAGCGCAGGTCTGTGCTCTTGTCTTACATTAACGCGATCGTTCAAATCGGGGCTGATTATCTATAATTTTGTGTTGGTAGTGGGCTCTCGATTCAGAACCCGGATCGCCCCTCATCACGAATTCCTGGAGGGGACATGGTGCGTGACTTGTTGCGCCGTGCTGCTGAGTATGTTTCTATCGTACATCATGTCTCCAACTTGCTAATGACTGCTTTGTTTCACACTTGTCTCTTCTTGGTCGTAGAGCTGGCCCACCACCCGACGCCACCACCTCAAGCGTGTTTGGTGGAGGCGGCCACAAACTTGGCGGCGAGGACGTCGAGAGTACATATATCCCTGATCCCAACGCGCAGCCAGGCATGATTCATCCCATAAAAGAGAATAACACCAGACTCACCGTTTACAACTGTTTTTCAGAAGACGAGGTCCCCGCGATCCGCCACCTGACATTCTGGCGCGATGGTTTCACTGTCGAGGACGGCGAGTTCCTGCGCTACGATGACCCGAACAACGCGGAGCTGCTTGCGCAGATCAACGCCGGGTATGTCTGTCTATCTGCACACGTCTCCTGTGCTCGCAATTCGTCAATGTCAGATTATTCCGACTAACTTATGATTAACTGCAGTCGTGCCCCTCCATCGATCCTCAACGTCCGCCCCGGTCAGCCTGTCGAAGTGCGTATCACAAAGCGCACCGAGGAGTCTTATGCTCCCCCGCAGGGTGCCAAGACCTTTGCCGGCTCCGGCCATCGTCTCGGTGCCCCTGTACCCGGCTTAGTCGGGGAGAGCTCCGGCTCAAGCGCGATGCCCGGCGGCTTCCCTTCGTCCGCACCGGGAAGTGGTTCGTCGGGGGGTGCGGCTGTGGAGAGGGAGAGCATGACCACCAGGTTTGAAGTAGACCAGACGCTGCCAACGACGAGTGTGCAAATTCGCCTGGCGGATGGAACAAGGTGCGTTCCATGGCCGTCTTGGTCAGCAAGCTGCTGACGCGTTATGGGGTGCAGGATCGTGTGTAGGATGAATCTGACGCACACAGTGCGCGATTTAACGAACTTTATCAACGCGTGCGTCTCCTTTGCTTTCTTTTTTTTTCCTTTTCATTGCCTAAACTGGATTGCAGAGCACGCCCGGAGAACTTGACGCGTGCGTATACGATCGGCACGACTTTCCCGAACCGCACGCTGGATGATTTGGACGCGACGATTCAGGGTGCTGGGCTGGTCAACAGCGTTGTTGTGCAGCGATGGGTTTAGGCTTTTGTATCGTGAGGATGAAATGTGATTAACAAACATTGTACGGGTACTTGACTTGAAATTGTCATCGGCTGTGCTATTGATAAATCATTGGAGCGAGGATATATTGTTTTCGTTGAACTTCTCGCAGTTTATGTAAGGTTATAGCCTGTTTGGCCAAGGTGATTGGATTATCGCTGTCTGGCATTCGGGGTTTGGGCGGAAGACGCCGCTTCTATGCTGAATTTCCTCTCATATAGTAGAGAAGAAACGTCTCGATCGGTAAACGGACCCACTTTAGGGGAGACCATATGTCGTTGAGGTAGACGCTGCCCTGAAAATTTAAAGGTTACCAGCGTTCAACTCTGGAATGAGCGAGCCCTGAACGCGATATACGAACTCTCCAAAAGGCACGGTCGCACCATGAGTAAAAAGGAGCAAAGAAAACACGAGGCGAAAAGATGACAACAAGGGCCTAAGGTACCCTAAGTCGAGCAAAGGGTTCCACATGCCAGCCTTTACATAGGGCTGCTTTAGGAGCAGAAAACCCGCGGCACGAGGCAGCATTCAAGACTCCTGAAGCAAGACTGCATTCACAGCAAGTCACAGCGAGCAGTGCTGCAGATTAAGACGAGCAAAGCGCGATGCGCGAGTTCTCCAGAAGGTGATTGTGAGCTGACAGAACGTGACAGCGAAACAGGTAGGGATTGATAAACACGGGGGCGGCGAAGTGGTAAATTAAAATACTCGCTTCCACGGACGAACGCAGGGCCAACCCAAGGGTTGCGGAGTGCGGCGACGGCACCATGCACATCGCACGTTGCAAACAACCTAATGCCACATAGAAAGCTAGGTTTCATGCCTCTCATGCACTACTTCCTCGATGAGCCACAGTTCTTGAACTAATATTCATTCGAATTGGCACCAATGCGCCGCGAAAGAAAGAAGCCTCCCGTTCAATGTCATATCCTCCGCCTCCCACAGGAGCTCCTAGCTGAGATATTCATCGCCTACCAATGTATCATCATGCAGCGTCAAACCACCCTCTGCAATACCGCTTTCGATATACCCTCCGACAACAGCGCGATCCAGAGGCTCCTCCTCCTTGAGAGTGTCTGCCGCACCTTCCGTGCTACCGCATTGGGAACCACGCAGCTCTGGACTCACATCACGCTTACTTTCCATCCAGACCCACTGGACCTAACGCGCCTCGCGTCGGAGGTGAATGGCCTGGAGGCGTGGCTTCATCGTTCTGGAACCCATCATCCGCTCCATATTTGCCTCAACTGCGCTCGGGACGTGCGGACAGAGGTTGGAGGCGCCCAGCTGGATCTCCTGTCAGAGGCGATAGGTATAATTGTGGGATATTGTGGACGGTGGCAGGAGTTGGAGCTTGCCCTTCCTTGGGTCTGTCTTGCACAGATGAGGCAGTGGGTTCTTGTAAACAGCCTGGGGTCCATGGCCTTGAATGGCGAACAGCGTGTCGTACAGATGCCAATGCTGAAGAAGGTGGCACTGGCTGGATGGTGGCACCGTGGGCAATCTGTCTTTGACTCCGAGGCGGACACCACGGTTGATATCTTCGCGGGTGCTTCATTAGAGGAGTTAAGCCTCTCCACGTTTCCTCACCACGCACTGGTAGTCCCATGGGAACGGCTGGAGAGATTTGGGGGACATCGTGGTATCGTCGTGGACCTATTGGATATATTCCGCAAGACCCCGCAACTGGTGGAATGTACTCTCACATCCACGATTGACGTTGGCTGGGGCACGCAACTGTCCGCAGTATCTCTACCATCCCTCCGGTCCTTGGCCCTTGTGAAGACCATGTCAGTGATCGATTATTTGATCCTCCCGAGACTACAGAACCTCCTGCTTTGGTTAGACGAGGCGAACCAGACCATTCACTACCCAATATTTGTGCACATGATGCGGCGTTCAGGTTGTGCACTGCGGCATTTCCACGTTTGCATGCTATCCATCACCGTCCCGACCTTGATGGACTGTCTCCGGGCGACACCACACCTAACACTGCTTGTATTGGAGCATACTAAAGGAGGGATTGACACGCCGCGTACCTTCATGGATGAGGCTGTGCAACAGCTCACTCCTCAAGCGAGGCGCGCAACGGTCATCCCCAAGCTGGCACGTTTGGAGGTGCTTGGGTGCTCGCGCAGTTTTCGGGTCGACGCGTTGGCGGATATGCTGTGGCTGCGGTGGGGTACTGGAGAGGGGGAGTGGGGATGTCTGGAGTCCTTCAAGCTAGAGATTTCGGACGTGTTGAAGACATCTATGACGCGCAGGAAAGTGCTGACGAATGATAGAATAAGGGATATGGCAGAGCAGGGGATGATTATACATGTACATCGACGTCGTGGATAGCCGCGCGTCCTCACAGTCGAATGAAGTGATGGACATCGAGGGTTATAGAGCTAGGAGTGCGTTATGAAGGGCCGGAATCAGTGAGCTGATCTGGAAGCTGCTGAGGGCACGGAATTGGGGTCTGGAAGTCGGTCTGGTCTGGAATTTGGCACGCAAGGGACAAGCAAGAGATATCGACCCCGTCCCGCAACCTGTTTCGGCTGTTCACATTCCGTGTTGAGGAGAGATTTATCTGCAAGAGTCTACATAGTCACGGAAGTGGCGGAGGGGCACGCAGACGAAGGTCGGAACTGTGGGACATCAGGCTGATTGCCGATCGTCTTTGGATCGTCCCGACCCTCCCACTTCTCCAGCTCTCAGATCTCAGCGCCAACTGCATTATAACTCTACCACGATGAGAGAAAACATCCACTGTCGGACTTTGACATATCCTGTCTGCCAAGTGGCTTCTTGTCACACGCGGACTTTAGAGCCCATGCATGCGCAGCTACCACACAACTCTAAGAAGTTGCCAAGGAGACTTCCCAACAACTCATTCTCATTCTGAGAGAACTTACATATACTAGAAGTGACTATCTTATCTTCTCTGGACACTTCCTTCTCTCCCTCGTTCCTATACCGCAACCCCCGTAGAACTCTCCGTGGCATAAGCCAAAGCCCACTCTGTCGTCACAAATGCAGTCGACACAATCGACATCCGGCGACCGGGACTCTAACGCCATTCGCGCATCCGTATTCGATGTTTGTCTGCAGTTAGGAGCCCTCGATGATAACAGCCTGGTCGCAGAGTGGATGTTCAACGATCCCTCGACAGACGGGGATCGCGCATTCCGGAGGCGAAATCGGACTACTAGATTTCAAGAAGTGGTTTCTGCCGGATGGGAAGCCACGGAGGCGAATGTACCTAACGAGCGACGCCGTCGCTATGTCCTTCCATTCTCGATCAAAGCACCTGCGTTCGCCGCTCGATTTCGGACCAGAAGACGACCGCCTAGCGTCGTCGGGCAGCCTCCGAACCATGCCCCCGAGAAACATTCCGGGGTTGAAGTTGGGCCTAGCCGTGTATCCCTCAGTCGCCGCTCGTTTTTCCGACGCAGTATCCATAAGCCTGTTGCGCCCAGACCAAACCCAACGCAATCAGCAGGAGCTGTGTGCGATGACACCGGCCGCATTTCGACAAACCCTCGATCCTTCTTCCAGCGCAAAATGCGAGGTGAAACTGCCCCACTAAATCCTCAGGCCGGGCCTCCCACCAATTCAGAAACAATTGGGCCTGCCCCAGCACCTGCAGCCGTCCCTAGCGCCATGTCCACCGACGCCGAACCCACCATTCCTTTACAGAGCCTTCATGAGCTCCCAGAAGATGATGGTGACGAAGAATGGGAAGTAATCGAGGCACACCCTGAACCCCCACCATTCCCGCTCCACAACAAAGGCATCAACCCCCCCTCCCTAGACAAGGAGCGCCACTCTACCGCAGCGACAATCGACACAGATGTCGACGCGGAAATCGACATACGCGGTGCTACGCACCACAACCTTGCCTTTGCCTTCCCCCGCCTCATGTTCCGGCGTGCCTCAGGATGGGGCACCCCCTCCCCACAGAAGAGGCGCTCGGGAAAGGCATCGCCAAAGACCCGTACTCCCTCGCCCACACCCACACCCACGCCCTCGCCCGGCCGCAGCCCCCGCAAGCCCCTAAGCATCCTCACGAAGCACCATCGCGGCCCCTCTAGCTCGCTCCCCGCCTCGCCCTTCGTTCTCCTCACATCGAACACCAACTCCTTGATGCCCCAGCCCACGTCGCGCATTGTCTTTTCGGAGGATGTGGCCGTGCGCCCGAAGTCGCTCTCTGATGCAGAGCGGAGGAGTATGGGGTACCATAACCAGTTTTTTGTGGGTAAGGCTACAGGGGCGGACCTGGTGAAGAAGGGTGAGAGAACGAGGTCAGTGTCGGTGCTCAGGAAGACTCGGAGGTCGGCCGCGCCCGTGGTGGGGACGACTCTGAGGAGAGAGGCGGTACCGTTCCCGGTGATGAAGGTATGATTTTTCAAAGTTCTGCCAGGGGATTTCTGTATTGATATCGAGCTTGCTAGACCGAGTGAAGAGCTGGAATTTATATGGACTCATAGAAGGTTGGACTTATGTACCTCAAGGACAAGCGAGTCATGATCTTCGTTCTCAAGTTCCACGTCTTTCTTTCTCCCTGCTCTTATTGCTCTTACTATCATTATCACTATCGCTATCTGATACGCTCCGTTATTACTTATAATCACCATCTAGTACTACTAACATAGTCATCTGAGTTTAGACCTTCTTAAGTAGGCGTATGTATTCTTGTGACCACATGGACAGCCAGTCGATGGGCGTCATTACATGATGTGATTTATCTATGTACTACTTGGAATCTGTGAATTCGGTTGATGTGGCCACAGACTGGTTACTTTAAATTCATGACCAACAGACTCCAGACTCCAGAGCGAACAGAGCTGTCGGGCAACAGTGAACATAATCGAACGTGGCATATGAATCCATGGACAGAGCCTATGTCGGAAAAACCTGGCGGGCTTTGAAATCGGGTGCCGATTGTGACCCGATTGCTATTCAAGAATCTCGAGAATGAGCTGAGTTTCTTGTTGCACATTCTTCTAAATGACAGTAGATACATCCAACAGCACGTAGTTTCCTCTAAGAAAGCATATATTTTGCGAGGAGTGCCTGGGGATGAATACCCTGTGGATTGTAATCTGGATTGCAATCTGGATTACAATCTCAGACTCCGATTTTATTGATGGCTACGATTGCCGCTGGATTGGGAGGCCCTGGGAATTTTATGACATTTACGGGTCTACACAGCCCTGACAGAGTGACGCTAATCACGACCACTGCGACCATCAAGATTCAACAGGATCAGGCCATGAGGCATGCGCACAGTGATCCTTGACGACTAGCATTACCAGTTTCCTTCGTACCACCAGGCTGCTGGCTCAGCCTTTCGCTGCCCCGTCCCTCTTCATCTCCATCTCGGTCGCTGTGCGTCCTTGCTCTCTGGATTTTAAGATGGCACCTTCAAGCTACATTCAAGTCAACCCGACAAAATCGAGGAAAGGAATCGCTAGGGCAAGTGCTGTGCACTTGACTCTACCTCTCGTCGACCGTCATTCATGCGCATACGACTCCGGCTCTGACGAGGTGCGTTGGGCTGTTTCTCACTTCTCCCGGCACGGGCTTACAAGGAGTCATTCTCAGGAAAATTTGTTAACTCCCGCTAGCTCGCACTATACGATCTCGGCTGCGCCGAAATCGAGTGCGAGCTTGTACAGCCAGGCCTCGTACGGCTTCTCGCCGCCTGCGTTCTCTGAGAACAGGCTCGACAGACGGCGCTTCGGCATCGCCATGACACCTGCACAGGAGGGCCCGTGGACACGCCATGTGGAGCTCCAGAGTCCAGACGCGACTGTCTTTATGTTGGATTTGCAGAGCGCTACTGTGGACACGAATCCGTTCGTGGGCGAGGACGAGGAAACGGAGCAACACGGGTTGGATATTAAAGAGATAGGAGCGGTTCAAGGAGAAGTGAAGGTGCGGGAGAAGAAAGTATTGAAGGTCTATGCACCGTCGGAGACGATCTTGTTGACGAAGCCGAAGGGGAAAGAGATTTCACCTGAGGTCACAGCAGACGACGTAGTGTCAAAGGAAACTACCAAAGCCAACATGAAGAAGTTACGGATGTCTTCCAGAGTGATAGGCAAGATGTTCTCTCGACTCTCAGCCCACCAGTCCTCCTCTTCCCGACCCATCGACACCGAGGAGCAGCCACTCCTCCCAGCCTTGCCGCCCCAGATCCAGATCTCCCTCCCCTCACCCGGTCTCAAATTCCCGAGTTCCCCCCAGGATGATCAGGGCACCAAGAACGACCTCCGTGCCTTCGTCCTGGAGAAGAGCGTACCCGGCAAGCGGTCCACGCTCCCCTCGACATGGAAGCCCCACCGCCCGCCCTCACCCCTCCCTAAGGCACTGCGCAAGCTCGGCAAACATAAAGGCAATGCGTCCTCCCTAGCGCACCTCGTCGTTGTGTCGCCCCCGCCCCCGCTTCCTACTCGTGCCCATTTAGCGGCGCACCCAGTTCTCGCGGACTCACCAAAGGCGGCGTACCACCGCTTCTCGACGCCGTTGCACAGCGCAGTGGATGTGGCCTCCCCTGGGCAGGACTCGTCGCGCTGGGAGGACGTCCGGATGCGGCTGAGGGCGAGGGCGTTGAAGAGCGATAATTATGCTGTACATGATGGTGGGATCATTAGCCCTACGAGTTCCCGGATGTAGACTTGTCAGTGGACAGAGTTGACTTGCGGTCTTTTTTAATGGATATCCAGTGGGTTTTAATTGTTTCCCCTCAGTTTCTTCACTATTGCTTCTAGGTCCTGTGAGATATCTTCGCCACGAACATATTTTTCCTCAAGGCCTTTCAGACTATGATAGTAACTTGATAGCATAATTGATTATCGGAAACTTGTACCCTGCTATTTCAAGAGTCTGGATAATACTTTATACGTATCAAGGCCATGTTCGACGACGCAACGTTCTTCAGGACGATGTGCGACCCTGTTACCAAAGTATCGAGCCTGGTCTCAAGATGGCAACATGTGTGGGAGGACGATAATCACAGCTCAATTGTCGACCTCATCTTGCTATAACAGTGGGCCACCCAGCCAGTCTTCTGTTTTCGAAGTACTTACCGACTGTAGTCCAGATGCCTGGAAAATGGTTTGTCAAAGGCTTCAAGTTCGACCGGGTGAAGATCGCGCAAGGTTATGACATCGTGGATCCGGCCGACTTTAAGGTGGACCAAATTATCGACCGAGCGTATCGCATGCTCAACCGCAAAGGTTTCCTGTATCTCACCATCGCTTACGATGATACGCGTGCGCCCGATGCGCCGTGGGCGAATTGCCTTGTCATTGCATTGGCCGAGGGTACTGATAAAAAGGCGCTAGAGGAGACGCCGTTGGGGCCGATTGATAACACCATCGAATGGTCGAGGCCACATTTCTTTGAAGGGCCGCGCGTTTGGGAGCTGGTTTAATGCAACTTCAAGGTGAGACTGACTATGACCTGTGTGTTCCGATTCGAGAGCTGATAATGGTATCAATGCAGGTGTGTTTGCAGTAGGATAGTAACCTGCAGTTCCCGGAACGAGCGGCTGTACCACGGTTTCGGTCTACCACTTTATGGGTATTCTTGTCTCGAGTCTGAAATGCATGTTGACCCATTCTAGACGTGGTCGGATAAATATCACTATCACTATCCCTCCTGCTATAAGGCCTCGAGTTAGGAGTCAGACAGAACAGGCGACGTACATTAGACTAGACCCGGAGACGTGAATCTACTTGAACGACACAATACATAGCCCAGATGCGTCCATCATGTATCAGCGCTCAACAACTGTTCGATTGTATTGCGATTGTACCTCGGCTGATGTTTGGTCGCTGTCACCACGGGAACATCATCCTTGTTCATCTGAAGCTCTCATGAATACATTAAAGGCCATGCTCGACGATGAAACGTTCTTCAGGACGCTGTGCGATCCCCCATAAACTTGTTTTCCAAAGTATTGAGCTCGGTCTCAAGATCTCAAGTCTCAACGACATGTACTCATCATTCCATTTCCTTATCGAGGTCACCTTCAATCTAGCGCTGGTCGATGATTCTGCGTGCGGTTCATGGAAGAATAACGTTCTCCAGGTTCGTCAGTTTGCCATCGTCCCCACCCTCCTATTGCTGTTGACCGCTGCGATGCATACCTGCAGCTCATTCTGTCAGCATGCCTGTGGTCCCCGGAGATGTTCTCCCGCCTATCGATCCAGCCATTCTCCCCTTCGCAAGCCGTAGAGACTATGGCTTCCCTTCCCGCCTTGCCCTCCCCAAAGCGTACGTCAAACATGGTGCGAGGCCGCGACCTCCCCTTCCCCGCCCTACCTATCCAGCGCAATCGTACATCGCAAGCACCTCCTCCAAATTCACGGACCAGTGTCTTGTTCCAGCAGCGATACTCCACAGCCTTGTTGCCGACCGTAACCGTCACTGCTGCGAACCTCGACGACAGTACCCACCAAGACACTCTCAGTAGAGACCGCATCCAACAGCAGTGTCCTCCGCTCATGCCACGGCCTGCTCTTTCCCGGTCGGACTCACGGATGCTCTCCCCGGAGACAGCCGAGAGTTCTAATCCCTGTGTCAGGCGGATGTCCAGGAACAGCACCCTCCTGCGCGTGCCCCCATTCCCTCTGCCCCACCGCGTCCTGCAGCGCCCTTCCTCCGAATCCCCGAGACGGACTGCTGAACAGAAGGGGCCGCGGCCCGTCTCGAAGCGCGTCTCCTTCAAGATCCCTCCTCCCCTTGTGTTGGAAAGTATCGCCCAACACCTGGAGGAGGAAGAGCAGGATTCTCCGGTGTTGGGGTGGGAGGAGACGAGTCGCCTGATGCAGCGGCGCCTTGTGCCCCGGCCAGCTATTAAGTACGATGGGCAACGCCATTTGGCTGCTTGTAACCCCGGAGTGCAGTCGGAGGCTCAGAGGCGTAGGTTTAGCGTGTCGCGCGCGCCGCACAATATGTAGCGTGCGTTGCTTTGTGGGTCTTACAGGGCTGGATCCTTTCGTTTTTCTCTTCAGGGTGTAAATGGCGAGCAAGGACTCGCGTTTTTATTTTATTTTATTTATTTTTACATCCATATATTTATTGACCTCCGGGCAAGGCCCATGTCGGTCTTACAATATGAGGGCCCCTGCGCTACACCTGTGGGTCTGCGAATGACCAACGAATGACTACGTCGACGGGCCAAATCTCGATGCCCCCACGACCCGGAGCCTAGGAGGACTCGCGTTGAGAATCATGAATGATGTAATGCTCAAATGAGTATAGAAATACGGAATTCCTATCATTATTCCCATGCAATATGACCGTAGTATGTACAAATAGTTATCAATGACTGCGCTGTAGCGCGTCAAGTAAGTGTTGTGAGGACTGGAACGAAACAGTAGGCATAGATATGTGGAAGATACAAGTGAAGATGCAGTCTGCGCAGCAAAATGCACGTCTCTATCGATCAAGAAGAAAAAATGAAAATGGATACATAAACAAGAAAGCAGATGTAGACAGCAAGCAACCGGGATAGCGACCAGAGAGAGAGCGTGAAGATGTAGCCACCGATACAAAGGTTATGCTGAGGGCAAACTAGAATCAAAATCTGTTCCAGTTCCGTCCAGGAGTAGCGAAAGCATCTGGAATTTTGGGAACAGGAGGAATAACCTTCTCCCTCCCACCATCCCCATACATAGCCTCCACCCGTTTCACGAATCGCAGCCTCGCCTCCTCGCTCTTTTCAGGATCGAGGACGCTGACGCGGCTGTAGATGCTCCCACTCCAGCGGCTGTTCCTATCCCCACCTCCCTCCTCCGTCGACGACTTTTTTCCCGCCTCATCCCCATCCTCTTCCTCCAGATATTCCGAGTCAGAATCATCGCCCCGGTCATGATCAGACAGCCTGCTCCTGAGCGCCTCGGACGACCGACTCCGCCCTAGCGCCTTCCCGTCCTGCCGGCTCCGACCCACCCCAATCCGCGCCTCCTCAAAACGATCAAGCACACCCCGCAGATCGTCCTCATCCTCATCCAAATCATCGTACTCAACCTTTTCCCACCCCCCATCCGACGGCTCCACAACCTCAATGCCCATGCCCAAATCCGACTCCCGACGCTCCCAATTGCGCGTCGTCCTGCGGTCCTGCTGGCCCTGGTCCCGCGGAAGCGGCAGCCCATATAACCCCCTATACTGCGGCACCTTGACGCGTTCCTCAAGCCCAGGGCCTACACCACTCGCCTGCACCGCGCTCGGGAGGATGGGGCGCGCGGGGAACGGGGCCTCGCGCCCGCGCTGGATGCTCGGGATCGGCTGGGCGAAGAGCCCCTGCTCCGGCGTCCGGCTGCGCGAGATGCTGCCCATGCCGCCGCTGCTAGCGCGGCGCTCCTGTGTGGGCGTGCGTGCGAAGCTGCCTGGGGGCGGCACACGTGGAAGAGGCCCGGCGGGTGGAGGGCTGGGCGGGGGGATGTCGTAGTAGGCGAGGACGTTAGGGCTGGGGAGGAGGGAGGCGCGCGGGGAGGGGACGATGTAGTCGGAGGAGGGGACGATGGTGAGGAGGGGACGGGGATGGGGATTGGGGTGGTTGGTGTGTGGGTTTGGGCTTGCGGAACGGAGGAGGGGAGAGGGGCTTGGCGGGATTACGCTTGGGTTTGGGCTTGGTGTGAGGCGTGGGCCGAAGCCGTCGGTGGGAGGGAAGCGGGGGCGGAGGCGGGGGGTTGCAGTTGCGGAGGTGGTTGAGGGAGATGTCGCTGGGCGGAGTTGGGTCTGCGACCGCGAGATGTTGGGTCCAGGAATTGGTGAAGGATTACGCGAGGTCGAGATTCCTGGGGGTGATAGTGCCTGATGGGGCGAGGCTGGTGTGGATGAGGGCGATAGCTGCTTTGATGAGAGTTCCACAGGGCTGCTGACGGGTGGATGATCTCCTTGGGTAGACAATGACGGGGTACGTGTGAGCGGGAATGATATGGCCGGGAATGTTTTGGTGGGTGAAGCAGGAGAGCTCACAAGAGACGGGGGGCGCGGTACTTGGGATGAGGAAGTGACGGTAGGATAGCTTCCGACGCCATTCCCATGACCATTGTCTTGTCCAAAAAATTGGAACTCTCTCCATTTGGAATGCGAGGTACCTGAGGACGATGCCCCAGATTCTGCTGAACCATACGACTCGCGATGATCAGGAACGGCGGCAGTCGGAGATGTCGGCGAATAAAGTGGTGTCGTTGCAGGTGCAGACACGGCAGGGGAGGGAACCGGAGGAGACATGAGAGGAGGATCCATCGCTTGAGAGTTCGTGCTATTCACAGATGCGCTAGCGCTACCTGGAAGGGAGCCAAAGGTCGTAGCGAACCTTGATGCTATGGGAAGTGGGACAATTTCTTTTTCGATAACTGTGGTTGGCATCGCCGGGACCTCCTCTTGTCGTAAATCTGGCTTTGATTGTTTCGACCCAAGTCTGAAGAATCGCGATTTCGACTTTGCCTTCGCAGACGTCGAGGACAGATACCCCGAGTCAGTTTCGTTTCCAGCTTCACCGGAGGTTTTTGACTTTGACTTCTTCGATGACTTTGTTCCCTTCGACGGTGCGCCGTCCGTCTCGTACCCTGTAGTGTACCCATCCTTGTCCTCGCTCTGATTCTTCTTAGCTTTGCTCATACTCTTCTTTCGCTTCCTCTCCTCCTCTTTCGCTAGCTTCTCCTGCAATTTTTCCTCTTTTGCACGAATCTTGGCCTCTCTCGCGCGTTCCTTCTTGTCGGCCTCGACATCGACAGTACCATTCGTCTCCTTCGCCCCACCTTTTTTCTTATCCTTATCCTTCTTCTTCTTCCCGGCGTCACTAATGTAACCTCCGTCGCTCTCATACCCATCTGACCTTTTCTTCCTCAGTTTTCCTCGGACAGACGCGGCTGGTGTCACAGGTCGGGGTGGTATGGGGATATCCGGAAAATCCTGCATAGCCCCTGCTGTTGGCTGTACTGCGTTCTCGCTGGCGGATTTATCGAAATGGGTGCGGCCTTCTGGCACTGGGAAAAGGCTCACATCAGGTGCTTGGGCAGGTTTGTGGTTGGATGTAGCGTGTGATGAGGAGGCCGAGAGATGTTGCCCAGAGAACGATAATTCTTCAGAGGTCGCTGTGGATCCGTGCGTCAATGCTGGGGAGCGTTGATCCTATCGGCAAATTTCGTCAGTAAGGTTCAAATTTTCGGGGCTAATGGGACATAAAGATTCGAGCCGCAAATACACTTTTCCCATCAAAGTGAGGAGTGGTACTCGAAGCTCGGCGAAGGTAAAGTCAAATGTACCAATAAACTCCTGCAGGAGTTTATTGGTTGGGTGCATAAAGCTAAATGCTTCTGGCCTAGACCCCCAGAATCACTTCGGTGCAATAGGCCTCTGGCACAGATATAAAACCAAAGTGCCAGCGGGCTAGTAGAAAATAATGGTAAAATGCAAAATGAATGGCAAACATACCTCGTCTTCCTCTTCTGCTAACGAGTTATTGAACATCCAGTTTGTGAAAGTACTATTGTTCCCAATCCCCAGTTCGAGGGCTGCGTCGAGCACAGACGCGCGCAGAGCATTGGATTCGCGGTTAACTGGGTCGGCACCTCCTGACGAGGAGGTTTGAGACGGCAAACGCCTCGGTGTGGGAGCCTGAGGGCGCGGAAATGTGAAATTGGCGTCCATAGATTCTGAAAAGACTGTTGAATGAAGCGGACTGCACCGCGTCCGTTCGACCCCGGCCCAAAAGATTGAAGATTGAAGGAGTGTGAGTGAGTATCGCTTAGGATGTGAGGCAGTTCAAGGCCTCGAAAACATTCCAACCAGAAAGGTCAACAGGCAACCAAGGACTCAACCAGAGTGGAAGCAGACTTGTGAGAAGCTGATCAGAGAGTGGCTGCAGGCTCAGGAGGCAGCACTTTTCGACATGTCACGTGCAACTCCAGGCACAGCAACGCGTTCCCCGCACTAGTACCGTTTCTGTTCAAGTCTGTGTTGTTCTGTCAGTCTCGCTTTCTCCAGCTTCCCTGCCAAAGGCTCCATTCTCTTGCTCTGTACCTGCCCAAAGGCTCTAAATACGGCTTTGGTCTCACTCACTCTGACTTTTTTTTCTTGCTCGAATTTCGTACTGCTGTTTTTGGAACTGTTACCTTGACAACTTGCTGTTGTTGAAGCTAAAAATATGACCAAATTCTTCCTCACGGCAGCCGCACCTCTTCCTATCGACTTTTCAATGCTTCCGACACCCCGCGTGACGGTCATGTTCCCCAGTCCAATCAGGA
Source organism: Lyophyllum semitale (assembly GCA_018851285.1). Taxonomy (NCBI): domain Eukaryota; kingdom Fungi; phylum Basidiomycota; class Agaricomycetes; order Agaricales; family Lyophyllaceae; genus Lyophyllum; species Lyophyllum semitale. Next base: position 13,476 of record JABCKH010007632.1, on the reverse strand, counting down.
TATCGGATGCCCATAACATTAAACTGCGCCATTGAATCCACAGTACGTACTTTGGACACACTTTGACACTCTCACGCTGCCCAATCTTGCCGTAACCGCCTGCGCCCGCATTGATAAAGTGCCATGATCTCAACTTCGATATGAAATGCTTATTCCAGGTACTTACTGGATACCGTATCTCGCCCAACATAACAATCGCTGATGCACAGACTGCAGTTATATCCGACTGGAGTACCCGATTTAAGTGGAATTTCCAAGGCGAAACAAAATGCAGCAAAGGTTGAAAAACGCCTCAAGTATCCAACCAAATCTCCGTCTTCGGACATCTGCGAGCAAGCATCAAGAAATAATTTCGATGTCATTTTTTCACACCCCTGGGTCGTCCAGTCCTCGCCGCCGAAGAGTCCATTTAGCTCTTGGTCTTTGAGACCTTGGGAAAGGCTAGAATTCCATTGTTCGTATAGGTTCCTACCGTTTGATCGCATTGTGTATCGTTCAGATACTGTTCAGACTCTCCAACTCAAGTACTCAATATTAATACCCAATCATTATGATCGTTGGCAGTTGCTTGCCTGCGCATTCGCTCGTCAGATCGTAGACCTCAGGTTTTCTATTGAATTTAGTAAGAACTTATGAACACCTCCAACCTATTATTCTTCTACCTTCCGCCTTAGATTTAAGATGCAATCTCTTGGTGTGTTCATTACCAACGGCGCAACGACAAGTGGAGGGATGTACGTGACGCGTTTTGTCACACAACGTGTTGCATTTGAGGTCCGATTTGTTCAAGAGTTGGCATCACGCTCACCCTGCGTACGCGTACGCCATTTTGCGTTATTTTTGAGTTAGTATCCTTGGGAGACCCCTGAAAGAAACCTGGTTACCTAGACAAAGCATCACACAGATTTGGCGGGCGGTGCATGCCCACCTCCACTGCCGCCCTGAAGCCCGATTGTTATGTAAGCTTGTGCGAGCGCCGAAACATGTGTTCGTTTTCTGTCGCGATCCCCACCATCGAATGCCCAACGCTGGCAAAGACGAATTTACTCCTGACGCGTCTGACGCTCGCGCGACACCGAACACACCAAATTCGATATCACGCTGCAAATGTTTCCTGTTAACCAGCGGTATCATCACTTTACTTGCGTCCGGACTCAGCATTGCATACATCGTCGCCGCGTTCGCGATCAACATCGCTGCTCCGCACCGCCACCTATACTACAAAGGACCTCTCAATGAGAAAGGCAGCAGTGCGCAAGTCGTCCACCCATTGATCGGTCCCGAGCAGTCGTTCGATATCGCGGTCACAGTATGGCTGCGAACTGCCAACGATGTCGGGGATGGGAAGGCGTCCATATGGAGGCCAAAAGCAAAGCTACCGCCTGTTACGCCCTTATATTCCGATATTATATTCCGAGGACTTCGTTTGACGGACAAGAACGTATTTTCTACAGTCAATTTCACCCTCCCTACCGCGTGGTTGTGAGCTCGTGTCGTCTTTTTCTTTCAAACCCTCAGCTTACAGTTCCTTTGTAGTCAAAAGCAGCTCCTAACGAACTACGACGTACGGGGATCAGTTGTCCTCATACCGACCTCACCTTCGCTATCGGATCACATTGTCGACTTTTCGACTTGGATACCAGACTACATCGATGCTCCTCCAGCACGATCCTGGCCGTGAGTCTCGCACTGTTCGAGTCTAATTGACATAACGAGATCTACTTCAGGTTCCCCTTAGGGTCGCCAGACAGAGGCAAAAAGACCATGGCAGACAAAGCAGTGGAGAGTTTTAGCGTCACAGTTCCTCTCATTCAATTCCACCCCGTCCGAAGCCGATGTAATGACTCCGAAACCGAGGAGGCCTATGGTGGGATGGATGGAGAAGACGTAGACTCCATGGAACCCAAGACATCTTTGGAGACAACCCACAAAAAATCTGTCTTGTCACACCATCCGTATATTGTCACTCGGTAGGATTCGATTCTCTATCCTCCGCGACGTAATTTTGGTGAATACTTTAAATTAGGACTCAAATTCGTGTCATTGATGAGACGACGCCTCTTGATCGTTTGGCCTATCAAGACAAGCTCCACCATACTAGACAAACCTCTGTATGTCTCCCCTCAGCTCCATCCTAACCACTCAGCCATTTATGCTCATAGTCTACACCAGTGTGCACAGCGTAATGTATTCCGACCAAGTATATTTAGGTGCGACAGGTCCTACCGCGGGGTTGGGCATGTTGAAACGCAGATGGAGCTTGCCATTCCTAATGAGTCTACTGGGGAAGTCGAGGAAGCGTATGCCTACTCACCGTATGTCTCTGTCTCCACATCAGCAGTCGGCCCCAAGGTACCTTATTCCCAATGTCGTTAGATGCATGACCATTGATCCCTTACTACCCACTATCTAGGATCTCATCCCAATACCCGTCACTCGAGAGGAATGCCATCCTACAGATGATGTGTCGCTCGTTACCGAAAATGATCAAGATTCAATCAATGTCTCATGGAAGCTTTCATTCTCGGGGCGCACTTACACTAAGCTCATTCTAGCGGAAATCATGGAAAATGTCCATAGCTTTTCGATGTTATCGTCTGGCCTTGGAGAGAGCGAACACCATCAGACCCGTGTTCAAGATGACGTAGAACTCATTCGTAAGTTCTGACCAAAGCCATCGCCTCGTCATATAACTGACTCTGTCAACCTCAGATGGAATTGTGGGAATCAAGCATAATGAAAATGCACATCCTAGGCGACGGTTTTTGCTGAAATTCCTACAGTGAGTTTCCTTCTTTCTGGATGATTGTACGTTTAACTCCTGCCCAAGAGTCACGCTTGCCTGCATTATCGTAGTCATTGATGCGTTGTATTGGTTCACCCGTACATCAATCGTCTCCGTCAGCATATTGGGGACCCTTCTTCTCGCTGGCTCAAAGGCTGTTGAAGCGGTCGCGCCTGCCGTTGCTGCAGGACTGTTGGATAATACCACGGCCTTCGACTGGATCTCGACTGGATTCACGACTGGGCTGGAGCTTATACCAGCGCTCGTGATGTTTAAGGCCCTTTTTGGTGTCAGGATCAAATGGCGGGCTGGGTCAAAGTGGAGGAGATGGATCCCGAGTGCGTACAGAGTGCCTGTGACACATGCGGAGAGAACGAGCCAGAGATTGGACGCTCAAACGAGTTATTGGGTTAAAGGCGGCGTGAGTGCCAGTATTCATCGTTTTTATACCTGTCTCACAACTCATGTATGCTTTCCTCAGATCTTGACATCAATATTTGCCGTGTATTACTTTCTCACGCCAACCTCTTACAACGTCCTACAGCCCATCATACCTGAACCGCTGCCAGGTGACTATGATGTTAGTTGGCTCAATGACACCTTCCCCTTCTTCGTGCATCCCATGGACGCAGCAGGAAAGCTCTTCCAGATCCTTTTCAACTGGCAATCACAAACCTTCGCGGGGGGCTACAAGGTTTCTGCTTTGCTGATCGTGGCTCTACGCTTTATTGGGTTCATGGACTACGTGCCGATGCTTGTGGGCCGGTATGACGCGAGACGCGCGTTAGTTGCGCATGCATTCGTCGACTTTTTCCTCCTCCTGCTTGCTGCTTGGCAAGCCGTCACCTTGCCGCGGGTTGAACAGGATGCAGAATCGATCCATGATGAATGAGATATCTGTGGGGGCGTTGTTTCGTAGAAAAGGTGTGTTCTACTCATCCCCTTCGACCCTAGTCTAATTGCGGCTTTCTAGACGTGTTATTTATCTATTATCTATGTCGGCTTTTATGCCCTATTATTACTCATCACTGCATTGAGAAAAGTTAGCCTGATCTGCCTCCAGCCGTCAAGCCTTGTAGTGAACCTCCCACAATCCGCGACTATATACAAGTCTCAAGCTTTCATCTATCATTGACAAGTAACTCGAGGTAGCGGGCCGCGTTAATGTCACGGAGTCAACTAACGACATTAGATGCTGTCAAGCCTTTCTGTATTCGCACAGTTGTCGCTGCACCTATTGATAAGTTATAACAGTCGAAAGGGCTTGTGGAGCTCCGTCGCACTGCTAGTAAGCTGTAAGCATCGTATTTCGTCTCCTGATGATCATGACTCATCAACGTTTTTTTAAAGACTGGGCGCCAGTTGTGCGCCCTACCTAACCTGTACATATTACCACTTCCTACCAAGAGAGTGTCTGGACGTCTTGGGAACTTAAACGTACTGAATGTACATGCCTTGATGGAAACGAGTCTCCGTCATACTCCTTGTTAAGCCCTTCACCCCTCTGCGTCCCTTGGATATTCGACCACACTAGAATGGCAAGCACCGGCAAGGATGAACTTCCTCTTGACCCCGCTGCGACTCTAAAGCATCGCAAATCGATCCCCAAGTGCAAATACATCCTCCTCAGCGGGATCACCTTCGTGCTCGGTGTCGCTGTTATAGGACGCCAGTTAGCCTCTGAGATTGTTTCACCGCGTTATGCCATATACTACGATGGATCAACTCTTGAAAACGCGAGCACTCAGGGGCAGGTCGTTCTGCCGTTCATCAGTCGCGATCAGACATTCGATATCGCAGTCACAGTGTGGCTGCGAAACGGGCCTGAGAAAGACGACCATATCCAACCGATTTGGAAGATCATGCCACCACCCGTGACTCCTTTATTCTCGGACATCGTATTTCGAGGGTTCCGTTTGACAGACAAGAACATATTCACCACAGTTAATTTCTTGGTCGCTACGGCGAACTTGTGAGTACTACCCGTCTCTGTTTTCTACTTGGACTCACGATCCTCACGATTAGTCGAAACCGCCTTTTAACCTCAGAGGATCAATTATCCTTATACCTACTTCACCCTCGCCCACCCCTGGACTATATCGTTAATTATTCAACGTAGATACCAAGCTACATCCACGTCCTTCCTGCTCGATCCTGGCCGTACGTTGAGTGGGCTTTGTCTCAGTGGCATCGGTATCAACCTCATCTCCAGGTTCCCATCGGGCTCTCCAGACCGAGGAAACAGGATCGTCGGCAACGAAGCGATCGATAGAATTCCTCTTATCAAATTCCATGGAATTGAAAGCCGGTGCGACACTTCTGCTAGGCGAGGTCGACCTATATGAGATCAAGTATGGGAATTGTCGATAGGGAATGTCTTTGTTGGAAACTACGGCAGGAAATCTGCCCTGACACGCCACCCATGCATTGTCTCTCGGTATGATTGTGCGTCTTAGTGATCTAAAGTCTGTTCTGTACTTACTTGACTTTACAAAAGGACCCATATCCGTGTCGTTGACGAGACGATGCCTTTCAACAAAACCGCCTACCTCGAGAAGTTCCACTATCAAAGAAACCTCTGTATGTTGCCTTTATAAATCATTTACTCCTATCGCTCATCCTTCACCCTCGGTGTTTGCAGTGGCCAAGTTTTAGACCAAATATCTTCAATTGTTTCAGGTCCTATTGGAAGATTGGGCACCTCGAGACACAGCTTTCACTTGTGAACTATGCCCCAGATATGATTTGCCGTGGATACTAAAAGCTCCAACTTCTTACGCTGGTCCTACACAACCGTGAGCCGACCGCCAAAGGACAATTCAAATGGCTTACATCCTCAGTTACAGGATTACCTTTCCATGCCGATGCGAACCCACACTGGGTGCTAATACAGAGTCTGCACAGACCATAAATACATACTCCTTTAACGAAGGGAGCTGATACCTACTGGTTCAGGGCTTGTTCGCTTGTCTGTCCTGGATTGCCTTCGTACATCGCGTCCACTGCCTCATTGATGCGAGCCTCCAGTTCTTCCATTGTTTCTAGCTGCGTGGTGATTTTGGAGTGGCTATTATCTATATTCTATGCTGGGACATACCTCTGGCTTCTTGCTCGTGACGAGGCCAAGCACCGCTATCTTGTTTCTGGGGAGATGTGCCAAAGGAGTGAAGTCCCCAGAGCGCTCATCGTCATATTCAAGCTATAACCTGTGTGAGCAGCACGATGGCGAGAAGATTTTTCTTTTTACGTAGAAAGTATCCACATCCAGGTTGTTGAATAACTTGATCGCTATGCGAGCATAACTTCCTTCACTGAGATGCTTCTGTTTTGTTGTCAGAGTGAGCAACTCCATGACCACAGAGACACGTACCCGGCCGTTTCCACGACACATGTGTACACCAGCCATCAAATCTTCTGGCCTACCCTGCGTGCAAACATTCATGGCACGAATATACGTATCCAATAGTGCCTCATGGTCTATTCCCTCGGCTTCCATGCCAGAAATCATACTCTCGCTGCAGAAAAAACAGAAACTTGGGTTGTCAATCTGTATATTACCTGTTTGTTGGGGGGCATTGAACAAAGTCTAGTTCTTGCTTCTAGGAGAGCAGAAGACATACGGCACCCATTCTCATAAAGCTCTGCAATTTCAGCACGATATGCCACCCCAAGGTCATCAAAATACTCGTCTGTTTGACAAAAAGAGATAGGCAACCCTTGGATGGTTCATTCATTCAAAAGAATGGACGTACCGTCATCCTTATAAACAGATAAATCGTATGTTTCGTCTGACCCATGGCGATGGTGAAACCAAGAGGGGGCACACATGGTAACCTTGATGTTCTTCACATCCTAAAACGACAGTTACATTGAAGGATCTGATTTGCTATGGTTTTAAAACCCACCTCAGGAGCGACAAGACTTTTCAAGTACTTGAATTCGTCGACGTAGAAAGGTTTTATGCGTTTAATCTTACCCTACATGCGGTAGTCAATAGATCGCAACATGGCGCCGGCAAGAGCGCCAACATACATCGCAAAAGAAACTCGGAGATTCTTGTACCCCAGCAGCATATAAAGGTGCAACATTGGGAACATATCGCTGTAAAAAGAATCAGCGGCATAGAAATTGTCAGTGGTGTTAGATGACAGTGCCTTGAACGCTTCAATTGGCCCTAAGATCAATGATGGATGAGCGGATGAAATGCTTGCATATGGACCAGCTTACTGTTCAGTGCCTTCATACCCTCCAAGTTATTGAACACTCCCTCGTAGAATATCGCTCTGGTGACAGGTGTTCAGCGTGATTGTGAACTGAAGGGTCTCGAATACTGGATTTACCTTCGCAGCTCCCCATCTGTAATTGTTTTGATACCAGCACCCTGCTGCATCTTGACGACATTCCTGATAGCCTCATCTTCCAGTGCTTTCAGATCTTCTCGGGAACATTGGTTTGCTTCATAGAGCAGGCGTTTCTCATAGAGCGCCGCAGGGCGGAGTAAAGAGCCTATATGTTCGGCACGGAAAGGGGGACAGACATGAAGTTTCCGAGCGGACATCCTAGATTGATAGAGAGGCCGAAGTAGAAAAGGAATCTTTGGAGAAGGGGAGAAGGACCAGGAGTTCTTATTATAAACGTCGCACAGACGTGAGAAGTAAGTTGTGATCAAGTGCTGCATGTCAACGGAGGTTCTTGATGCACCTTAATGATTTGATCCGTTTCCGAACGCGTTAATCATTAGCCAGTACTCAGCAGATTTATAAACTCCATACCAGCACAGGTATAAAATAAAACTACGGAGCACCTGGAGGCTGGATGTAAGGAATCCGTCTCGCGCGATAGCGTCGGACCTAGTAACAGAGCAGAAAGCCAGATAACAAGCGATGACCTCAGCGTCAGCAGGACAAACACTTCACTGCCTGGGGTTAAGAACAATTCAGAAACAGGTCACAAGCGTTGTTAACGCTTGGTTAACGCCACCATTCAGTGCCACACGCAAACCATGCGACCAAATTACGTAACAAGTAGCTGCCTGTAGCTGCCAATCCAAACACTTCCCGAGCCGTCGGGGACGATGCTACTTAAGGCAGGATCCCACTTTCTTTCCACCAGGTCTATTCTTTCCAATTCTCCATGTCTTGTCAACTGGCTCTCTGTTTCATCCTGCGGGAGAAGAGCGGCCTCGGCCCTCCACTGCTGCGTTGAAGCCAGCACCCGTTTTTGACACCAGAGGTCGAGACTACAGCAGCACTCTCGAGACAAGGTTTTGACTCGGAAAGACATGAAACGACTTCGATACCAGCGAAACATCGGTGTTTCTACCCACATAGACTCTGGAAAGACGACTCTGATGGAGCGCATATTGTTTTACACTGGTCGTATTAGAGACTGGTTCGCAACATCTGCTGGCGCCTGTGACTAGATGGATGGGGATTGTGGTTCGTGCAGTTCCCCTCTGCCACAGGCGTCTGTTCATACGAAGCGCAAATACTGAACAACATATTCTCTTGCAGGTCCGCGGACGTGACGCTGTAGGAGCCAAGATGGACAGTATGGATTTAGAGCGAGAAAAGGGATTACAATCCAGAGTGCGGCCACATTTTGCGACTGGGAACTGGCCTAGAGAATGGCGGGAAAGACAAGTACGCAATCAATACTCCAGGTGGGGTTCCATTTGCTTCTGGCAATGACATCCATAGCTAGTCCAGGTACGCATAAACTATCATTTTTATTTATTTGATCTGTAGTTTTCATATGTTCGCTAGAGTCAAACCACGACAGTGGATCGTCAAATGCGTCGGTACAACGTCCCGAGGGTCTCGTTTATCAACGAGATACAGGTTCTGTCTCACTTGTGGGCAACAAATTATCTCAACTCACTGAAACGTCTTTATAGGCCTGGTGCTAACCCCTGGAGGATTGTGAACCAAATTCGGACTAAACTCTGCACGCCTGCCGTCGCTGTTCTAGTGCCGATTAGTGTCGAGGATGAATTCAAAGGCGTCGTGGATCTGGTGCACTGGAGGGCTATCTATGACGAGGGAGTGAAAGAGTATGTAACTACCTCTTATCCAACCCCAGACGCCTTTAAATTTTGGTCAACATTAAGGTCGACCGTCGTCATATCAAAGGAGATTCTTGAATCTGCACTGGAACTGGCCAAGGAGAAGTGTATCGAACTCGTTGCACAACTCGCAGACGTCGACAAAGAAATTGGCGAGCTCTTCCTCAATGACGAGCTGCCTAGCAATACTCAAATCGCTGAAGCTATCCGCTCCACCATCGCCTTCAAATTCTCTCCAGTCTTTCTGGGATCTGCTGTCAAGAATACTGCCGTCCAGCCCCTTCTTGATAGTGTTTGCGCCTATCTGCAAACCCTGCAAAGTCAGAGGTTCTTGCTCATGATACTGATTTGCCAACGGCTGCTCCTCTCGTCCCCTTGCTCCTGCTGCCGATGCACCGCTAGTTGACCTGGCCTTCAAGCTTGAGGAAGCCAGGTTCGGTCAGCTGATGTATATGCGTGTCTACCAACATAATCTACAACGCTCGCCCTGGGAACAAGGTCAAGGTTCCCCGCTTGGTTCGCATGCATAGTAATGAAATGGAGGTACGCAGAATTCAATTGGGCGCGCTGTACAAATCTAATTATGCCTCAGGACATCGACTCCATCGGCCCCGGTGAAATCTGTGCAATGTTCGGTATGGAGTGTTCCTCTGGGGATGCTTTCACTGATGGATCTACGAGCTATTCTATGGTAGGTTGCGTCTACCCAGTGTCAGTGATCCAGTGTGAATGTCGTGTTCTTTTCCAGACCTCCATGCATGTGCCTGAACCCGTCGTCTCACTCGCCATCAAGGCCAGCGGCATCGAACCCCCCAACTTCTCTCGGGCGCTGAACCGCTTCCAAAAGGACGACCTACATTCCGAGTCCACATGGACAAGGACAGCCCCGTGTTGCGTTCCGCGTTCTATATTCGTACAATTGTCGCTGCAGAACAACCCAGTCCACCTATCGATAGCAGTCGAAAGGGCTTGTGGAGCTCCATCGCACTACTAGTAAGCTGTAAGCATCATATTTCGTCTCACGCACAGATCAGCTCTGGAACCAAAGGCACGGTGAGGAGATACTGTTTATATTCACTTGTCTCTGTATACTTATATATAACTTATCCTACATAGACCTTGGTCATAACATTCGCCATTCATTCGTTGCTTAAACCACATCGTTATGCCATCTTACTGCCTATCCTGCCCAGAGCACCCAGACGACTACAGTCACACCTGGTCCATAAACGCCTGGGGCTATGTTGTCGCCCAGGAAGGCTCTTCCAATTCCTATTTAACTGGCGATTAGGGACATCTGCTGGGAGTTATAAGCTCTCTGCACTCTTGTCCCTGGCTTTAGGCGCCGTTGGGTTTATGGACTACGTGCCGATGCTCGTCGATGCGAGGTTGTTTGCTGACGAATTCGTTGACTTCGCCCTGCTTCTCATCGTTGCCTGGCAAGCTGTCGGCTTGCTGCTGGTTTCTCACAACGCCTAATAACCTGTAGCAAGCCGCTAGACTAAGAAACAATCAAGGGTGTGGAGCGAGTCTTAGAAGGTTCATATCTTGACATTCCTTCGGAAATACAAATACATGTTTGCTACGAATTTCCACACCGTGCACATCACTTCTTCACTGGAATCTGCAAATGCTTCTGCCAGTAAGGCGTCACGAATATCTGATCGGGATCCATCTCCTCCCTCAATACCATCCACTTATCATAGTGCGGATACTGCCCCTTCAAATACTGGGCATCGCATTGGCTATCAGGCCTGTACTTTCCCCAGTGCGTGGTGTAAGGTATACCGGCGTTATCCAGGGCATCCCAGTACTTGCTGAAAAACTGCTCAGGCGGGTAGAACTGCCATGGCGGTAGGAAGTTCCCTGGTTCGGTATCATATTGAAAGAATGTAACGTCGATTCGGATTTTGGGACCAGTGGCCGATGGCGAAAGCCAGAATTGGCTCTGCTTCGCAGTGTATAACTCCGTGAAGAAGTTCCCTACACTTCCAGGGTCTGTGGTGTGGAGCTCTCTGCAAACCTGCATCGCTGCTAAAAAAAGAGAGGTACATAAAACATGAAATGCGACGTGTTCGAAGGCTCACCATTGATGTGCTCTGGATCAATCCAGATCTCGTTGAAGCACGTCGGGAGAACACGATCATCTACTGCATTGTCCATTGGTAGCACATTGTACCACTTATCACAGAAGGTGACGTTATCCGGACCGATGGGAGTGAAGAAATTGAGGAGAAAGGCAGCAAGACCGTCAAACTCGGTGTTGCCGTTATATGTCGCCTGCCATAGGAAAGCAAGGACCACTCGTGCGATGTCCTGCATGGTTCTGAAATGCCAACGTTCAGCATTCCTCACGAATCAACACCAGGTGATACATACTCGCTGATTTCGTCATATGGCACCACCTTCGGTGTCTGCCCCAGTGGGACACGTGTGGCTGACCAAATCTGAAGGCGGGGGAAGTAGGCTTGCGGCCACCATACCTTGAAAGAAGCTTCAGTTCCAATGAAACCATTATCGAGCGAAACCCCGTACCATGCGACAGTATTCGTTCTGCGGAAGATTGAAGAATTGATTCATGTCTGGCAAGGGTTGTGTGACGTTGGCGTCGCCAAAGATATCTACAGGTGGGGGGAAGGATCCACCAGGTACTGAATCATAGGTCTGTTGTATACCCTGAACGAGGTATTTGGGCTCGAGTTGCAGGAAGACATCAGTGATAATTCCATAGAGACCCACGGAAACCCCTCCAGCGTAGAACCCGGAGCGTAGAACCCGGAAGGGTCGTTGTCTGTCTTCATGAAGGTCTTGACTTTCCCAGTGCCCGTTACAAGTCTGAACCCGACAACGGAGTCGTGGAACGCTCGAGTGAAGGACCCACCCGCCGAGCCAGTTTGCAAGAATCCCCCCACTGTTTGATGGGTAATCTTTGAAAAATGGGGATTTAGTTCTTGTGACTGATGTGCAGATAAAAAATGCCTTACACCGCCCATCATAGGAATGGCCCAACCCTTGTCATCGACTATCTTAGCGAAGGAATTATCAAGAGTTGAATCCGGATTCTCTGGATCGAGACCCAGATTGGTACCAGCTTTGACGGTGGCAAAGCCTTTATTGTCGACGTCAACCCCACGATAGCTAGTAAGGCTAACGAGGACAACCTTGTCGGGATCGTCGATGTCGAGGATGATGCCCGGAGGGCCTGAATGCGCAGAGCCTATGACGCGGACTTTAAGACCCTTCTTACGCGCATCGACGACAATGTCCACAATTTTCTCCAATGTGTCTGGCTCCGCCAACTTGTTTGGGAATGGATTGACGCCTAAACATCAAAAATCATCACTAAAATCCTCATAGGAAGAATATCATCGCCTGCCTGAGGTAGCATGTGCCGGGTCCTTGGAAGAAACCAGTTCGGGAATCCAATCAAAAACGCCGTAGGTCTTCAGCACCTCGACCACTTGGGTGCGCAAAGATTCAAGAGCCGATTTGTCCGATGGCAAATTGACGACTAAATAACAATATCATCGCCGTTGTCTTCGGACAAAACTCGACAACTTGCCTGATGCCTTGTGTACAGTCGTACCAGAGGCAGTGGCGACGTTGGCTACGGAATGGAGGGCTTTCAGAAGTTCTTCGACCGAGAAAGGTTGTTGTGGGTAAACCATACTGTTGTCTGAAGGAGTGGGGGAGACTGATAATATTATGGGACTTTTATAGCTGCTAGCTCGTGATCTGATCAATGCAGAATGGAAGGAGAATCGCAGGAACACGCTGATGACCTCCTGCGGAGTGAGAACGGCTCTGCTGTCTTTCGGGTTATGACATCCAGCGGTTCCTGGAAGAGGTCCCCGCCCCCACAATGATCCACCGCACAAGAAGCCCATACCTCGAGGCCGAATCTAGATCGAATTTGAAGAGGCACGACAAGTGAAATGGTGTGTTTCTTCTTAACTGCCATAACTTGAACACGCACATGATGTGGTTCTAGGAGACAAGATCGGGTCATTGATTCATTGAAGACTTCGATTTCCATAACTTGGAATTGTTGTGGTCTTATTTTCTTTGGGTTGTCGTCGCTTTTCTCCGGTGCTTACAGTCTCCGAGTCCTAACAGGTTCTGGATCCATGTGGAAGCGACTGTCAATCGGCGAATATAATTGCTTCTGGATGGATAGATATCGGCTGCATGACATAATGAATGAATGACAAGTTTTGAAGAATCAGAATCAAGATACATCCTTCAAACCGGCAAGGTTTCAGAAATATTGGTGATTGAACAAGCGTCCAGGTGTTCTGCAAGTCGTCGTTAGACCCCAGCAAAGGTTTGATGAATCTTAGCTCGCATAGAAAGCATTGGCGGAGTTGACGGTTAGCCTTATTCCAGCAGTTTAGGCCTTGGGGACGCAAAGCGTCGACCCAGATAACACGAATTGTAAGCTTTTACATACTGTACCGAAGTGTATGGTGGCAACCAGCTGGGGTGCGTTACGCGCCAAGTTGGTGCCAAGTTAGCAACCCGAGCCACGTTATGCGTGACGGATGGTCAATTACAGACCTTTCGGAAATTCTTGTCCCACGTGCTTTCAAGTGATTGAACAAATTCGTAAAATAAAATAAATAGAAAA
>JABCKH010007631.1:0-87051 GCA_018851285.1 Lyophyllum semitale | reverse complement strand
TTTCCATGCCCCCTGATGCCCTGTGAAGGTCCTGGAGGGCATACATTAACCAAATGAACCCCTTGATGAGTAGGACACTCATTCTCACACTCCTAGGAGGATGAAAAGCGAATATTATTACATATAACTGATGTAGATATATGTGTATCATAGGGCAGCAAAAGAAATCAGGGAAAACGAACCAGGAACGGTGAGGATAGCTTGCTCGCTGTTGCCCACAGGGAGACGATCGTCGATGCTCTTGATCACGTGATGTTGGCATCACACCCGTTTTGGTAACCTTACCTAAGATGGCAGCTCGGCTAACACTTTTTGATTTCAAAGTTATCGAAAGCAAGGTTTTTTAAGTTTTATTATTAAAAACAAAATCAAGTTTTCAAAGATAAATAGACAGATACATTGTATTTTGCCGGAATCCAAAAAAGATGTTTGTGTCCAGTAAAGCCTGCCATAGCCCTCGTACCCCGACAACCGACGTCATCCACCAACACACTACTCTCGACTATAATTTATGAATTATAGAATCACGGACTACTCGTTTCTACTTTATTTCATACCCCCGTCAGATATTACAATTGCTATGTACTGATTATCAGTTTAATATCACCTCTGTGCCACCCGGGCTTTGACAAAGAACAAATTCGCGTGACACTTGACGCGCCTTTGTCTTCACATTCCTTATATCAATGTTCTTTCAGCCATCAACTTTCTTCCACCGTCTAATACCACTCTATAGTGAGTCCCCGTTTCTGCGATAATGACTGCGCTCACCAAAACCTGCCAGCTGAAACCCATTCTTTCGTCCACTCACCGATTCATTACTATTCATGGACATAGACGACCAATCACAAATACAAAGGCTAACTTCCAAGAAAGCCGGCAGAAAACGATCTCGTGAGGAGAGCCCTCCGTCCATGCCCGCCATGCAGAATGTACAGATACATCGGGGGCTCGAAGACGAGAAACGGAAGATCTCTGCGATATGGGCAAAGACGTCAATCAAGTTCTGGAAGCTGCTGTACCTTCACAGAAGATCCGCCTGGCGATCGAGAGCTCGTCGTGCTCGAGTGTTTACCAAAAAAGCGAAGAAATTGCAGCGCATCCTTAGGCGTTTCTTATTGGAGACGCTTACTGGGCGGCATATGTGGATGAAGGACCGGCTAACTTCCGAGCTGTACACAACCACGACGATTAGGGAGCACGCCAAAGCCTATAAGAATTCGGCTTTTATCCTCCGCATCCGCTCACGGATTTCGCCAAACTTTCACGCGCCGCTGACTCGAGCTGGGCCACCAGGGCGACCGATTATGAAGCGTATGCTGTGGACGCGTATTGCGAAGCTAACGCGGAGGAGAGTGTATGGGGAGGGAGTGGAGATGTTTCCTGCTATCAGTCTCATTTATATGAGGAAGTGGCCCGAGATAAAGTTGGTATAGTAGTCATTTGTACATTTCCTGAATCTCGTGATGTGACGCCGCGACGCGCCGCGTTCCCGTGACCGCGACTCCGCTTTCTGCGCCGTGGCTGCAATTCGACGTCGACCATGGCTGCACGCAGAAAACCCGTTCCACGCGCTCAGACACCCGTAGACTCTACCGTCAGGCGCTATAGCCTCTCTGATGCTCCCGTCCGAGTATCGGAATCCTACGACAACATCAGCAGTGCAGTAGACCACCTGCTGCAAGAAACACAGTCGAATACTCGTCTGGTCCCTGGCCTCTCATCGTCTCGCCCGTCGTCTACGAGTGGAAATAGCAGCTATGCCTCCGCGGATAGTTACACACCTCCAGAACCGCAGCTGTACAGGCCCTACCAGCCAGGCCAGTACCTCGCACCAATTCTCACAGGCGAAACATTGCAGCTTGAAGATCAGATCAACTCTACACCAACCGAAACCGATCCCTTCTCTGAAGTCCAGGCACGTCTCACCACCGTTCCACGGTCGTATTACCCCGACCAGGACTATCGACCACCTTCCACACATTCTTACGTCTCTTATGAAGACCAGACTCTCCCAGCTGGCACAGAGCACTATGACACCTCCTTTCACTCCGATACCGAAGCCTACGCGTCCGGCAACAGCACATGGCCCTCCCGGCGCCCACCTCCACGCTCTCGTTCACCTACCCCCGCCGTCGACGACGAGGACTACTACGTAGTCGGCGACGATAGTATCCATTACACCGGCTTCGCCCGCCCACAGGACTACGCCGACCCCGAAAAGGCCATGCTTAATCAGCCCCTCGGCCTCGTGCACAACATTGTGTACGACCCGGAGCCCGAGACGCCCACATCTTCACTTGGTACGCTGCCGGAGACGCCGCTGGAGACGCTGCACTTTGGGCCGGCACCGAGTGGCAGGGCTATGCGCAGGAACAAGACGAAGCGCCGTGTGCAGCTGACGAACGGGAACCTCGTCGTTGACCTTGCGGTCCCGCCGAAGCTCGTGCTGCCGAGGAGGGGCGAGCCGGAGACGACGAAGACGCGGTATACGGCGGTGACATGCGACCCGGACGAGTTTGAGAAGAAGGGGTTCTTCCTCAGGCAGAATGAGATTGGGAGACGGACGGAGCTGTTTATCGTGGTCACGATGTATAATGTGCGTGCTGTCATCTTATATACGCGTGGATATGTGTTAATGAGGGGTTTAGGAAGACGAAGTGCTCTTTTGCAGAACAATGTATGGTGTGATGCGGAATATAGCGCATCTATGTACGCGCAAGAATTCACAGACGTGGGGGCCCAATGCCTGGGAAAAGGTACCTTTTTCTTACCATAACCATATATTCCTTGTGCATGACCCTTCTAGGTAGTTGTTTGTATCGTCGCGGACGGGAGGAAAAAGATCCACCCGCGCGTACTCGACTGCCTCACGCTCCTCGGTGTCTACCAGCCCGGAGACCATATGAAGAACATGGTTAATAACAAAGAGGTCACCGCCCATCTCTTCGAGTACACTACGACCTTCGCGCTTGATCCGAATCTGCACTTCAAATATCCAGATAAGGGCATCGTGCCGACGCAGATTATATTCTGCATGAAGGAGAAGAACCAAAAGAAGATCAACAGCCATCGCTGGTTCTTTAATGCATTTGCGCCGATGTTGCAGGTGCGTATTAGTCGTCTTTTCCACACTTTACAACAGAGTGGAGCTGATAGTGAGGATTCGGCAGCCGAATGTATGCGTCCTGCTCGACGTGGGCACGCGCCCGGGGAAGAATAGCATATACCGGCTTTGGAAGGCGTTCGATGTCAACTCGAGCGTCGGGGGCGCATGTGGCGAGATCTCGACGTACAAGGGCAAGAATTGGTCGCTCCTCCTGAACCCCCTCGGTACGTCCTTTTTCATCGTACATGGGCCGGACACTGAAAGGATTTCTAGTGGCGGCCCAGAACTTTGAATATAAGATCAGCGGTATACTAGATAAGACGACGGAGTCGATGTTTGGGTACATCAGCGTTTTGGTGAGCCCTGCCCCCACACTCACTTTCCTCTCTCTCTAAACGATTTTTAATGCAGCCTGGCGCGTTCTCGGCATACCGGTACGTGATTTGCATGGATACAAACTCAGATCCCGACTTTTGTTATCAAGGTATATTGCGCTACAGAATGACGAGAAAGGCGTGGGTCCGCTGGCGTCGTACTTCAAGGGAGAGGTGCTACATGGTCGCGACACGGATATCTTCACATCTAATATGTGTAAGTCCTCTGTGATTAAGCTTGGATATGGAGATGAACTTATGGGTACTTTCTTCGTAGATCTTGCTGAAGATGTAGGCTCCTCTATCCTCGCTGTCCAGCAGGATACTGAATGAAATCTATACAGCGGATATTATGTTTCGAGCTCGTAGCAAAGGCGAACTGCAGCTGGCAAGTCCCTTTGTCTTCCCTCTTGTCTGCCAAATCCCAAGTAACGCTTGCGCCCACCAGGGTCCTCAAATACGTCAAGGGCGCCATCGGCGAGACCGACGTCCCTGAAGCACTTCCCGAGTTCATCAGCCAGCGCCGGCGGTGGCTGAATGGCTCGTTCTTCGCCGCAACCTATGCCATCGCACACGTTGGGCAGATCCTGCGGTCTGGGCATAGTTTGGCGAGGAAGACCATGCTGATGATCGAGACGGTGTATAATATTATTAATCTGATCTTTTCGTGGTTTAGCATTGTGAGTGCCGGAACTCTTCTCTTTCTGACGTCTTAGAGCTTACGATGACATGTTCTGTCACTGGGGGATATAGGGAAACTTTTATCTTTTTTTCGTGAGTTTCCGCTATCAGTACATGGTTTGTATGGAGTGTTTCTAACATGAGAGTGTGTAGGTGGTATTGACCTCGTCTTTGGAAGACCCCTCGTTTAAAATGACCGGGATCAGGTACTTTAACACAATCGTCCAGGTAATTCAATCCTAAATAAGCACACCGGCGCACTATTGTTGACCATTGCCTCTCCCTACAGTACATCATGGCTTCCATTATCGTTGCCTGTTTCCTCTTCTCCATGGGCAATAAGCCGCAGGTGTACGTCTCCTCTTCTAGACCATGAAACCACACGCGGATGGATTGACGACGCCTCTGAACTTGTGTAGTTCACAATGGAAATATAAATCCACCGCCTGCGTCTTCAGCGCGCTGATGGTGTACCTCATGTACGCGTCGATCAAGTGCGCGGTGCAAGCGGCGAGCCAGGGCGGCTATGCCAACTCAATCATGCTCTTTAGTGTCGTCATCACCTACGGATGTCAGTTCTCCATGTGGTCTTCTGTCTCCATGTACAATTAAACTAACGCGAGCGCGGAACAGTATATTTGTTTGCGAGTATCCTGGCGTTCGACCCATGGCATATGCTCACGAGCTTTGTGCCATACCTACTGCTCTCACCGACCTACATCAACATCCTCAATATGTATGCCCCTCCTCTCAAGGCCATCTTACTCTATCTTATGCCCGTCTCTCCCTAGCTATGCGTTTTCCAACCTCGACGACGTAAGTCGACTTCCCCCCGCGTCCATCTAATCCCTGCACTTGCTTACTTCGTTTGTTAGATCTCATGGGGCACGAAACAAGACAGCCTCCCCGAGATAGACCTCGGCGCCGTCATCCAGGACAGCCACTCTCAGGTGGACGTCGAGATGCTCACCGAGGCCGCGGATGTCAACAGCATCTACGAGGAGGCGCTTACAAACCTCAGAACGCGCAAGCCAGCCGTGCCGAAGGGCGCTGGAGGCGCACAGACGATTGCAGAGAAAGAACAGGCGGCGAAAGACTACTACGCAAACGTTAGGACTAATGTGCGTCTTTATCCCGTCTCTGTGTGGCTCTATGTTGACTCTTAGTTCTCAGGTTTTATTGACGTGGGTTTTGTCGAATGTATGTCCACGACTTCGCGTTCTTTTATTTTGATCCTGACGGGACAATTGTAGGGTCTCCTGTTGGTGGGCATTTTAAGTGGCGCGAAGCCATCTGGCACTTTTGGCCAAGATGGCGTTGCTAGTCGAACGAAAATGTACCTGATATTTATCCTCGCTTTCACCGCTATAATGAATTTTGTTGTAAGCACTCAATCTTTTATCCTTTCACTTTGTCGTATTGACCTAGCTCTCCAGCGCTTTTTTGGATCAACACTGTACCTCATTACACGTGTAATTATGGGTTAAGAGAGCTATCATTATGTATACTTAACATACCTACGCATGAATACCAGCGCTGTCGATAAAGTTTCTAGATTGTATATCACAATACATATTACACAATGTGTGCAGGATTACATATCAGTCAACCAATAATAGTACTCTATTTAAGAAAATAGATAATCATAGAATGTCTGTTGCTGGTATAGTGGGAGGGTACTCAAACGAGGGGGAGCATGACGGAGAGGACCTCGACGGAAAGGCTTCCGTGCAGGGGAGCGGGAAGGGGAAGAGGGTGCCCGTCCCTGTGGCCAGACACGACGACGCAGTGATGCTTGCTGGCGGAGATAAAGGTCTGCTTTGGGTGTAGCTTCTAGGTCTGCATTGGTGGCAAGAGATAGAGAGCCGACACCCGCCGCTAGCTCAGCGTCGCTGCCTGATTCGTCGCCTTCCATGTCTGTTTCGTTGATAATCGACCACGCCTCCTCGTCAAGACGTGGGGGTGGTATGGCAGGTGAAGACACTGGGGAAAAGTCTTCCGAGATGGCGGTAAGGTGCGCAGGATGCTGTGATGATGGCTGCTCGGCGTCTGAGTCCGTCTCGAGCCCTCCGCGATCCGACTCTGTGTCAGGGTGGGAAGAGTAGTCTATGTCGGTCACTGGGGGTGTGTCAAGCGCACCTGGGGCTCGGTGATCCGGTCGAGTGACGTTCGGGCGCAGAAGATAGGTGAGGCGCCGACCTGATATCTCCTTGCCTTTAATTAGTGCAGTCAGTTGGTAGCTTAATGCAGGAATGAAACTAGTAACTGACTGAAGCTGACGATCTCGTGGTACCGGGCGCAACAGTGAACCACATATCGAGCAAAAGAGTCGTTATCGGTGTACCAAACCAGCTGAAGAGGTGTGCGGGAAACTTCAAAGATGGTCCCGGTATCACCGACAGGGATTCCGGGGGCAGTAAGGTCCTCTGCCAGGCGAGCATCTGGACTGAGGACCGTACCACCCACCTGGAGCCATTCGACGATCTCCTGCTCTACATCCCGGACGAGTAGTTCAGCGCGGAAGCCACACTTCCGCAATCCCCGCCGCATGCCTTTGAGGCTGAGAGAAAAGCGGCCAGCATTCGCAGAGATCGGGTCGCGCCCAGGGATAGAAGTGGTGGGGAGTTTGTAATTTCGTGGAAGATACGGTGGTAGGGGCTCTGGGAACGTCGCTCGGAGCTGAGGAATCGGGAGCGTATAATCCCGCTTGGTAGCTGCTACGATATGGGGGTTGCCCGTGAAGCGTGCTATGGAGTGTCAGACCACGATCGTGCAGGATTTGAGGCTCACAGACCGTTATCTTTGCGCCTTATCCACCGCTTGCCTTCATGCTCTCGCTTGAGCTTCTTGATAGCTACTGGAACGGCCTGTTGTGTCGTCTGAAGATGGGAAAATCTGTTGGAGATGCCCGGGTTTCTTAGAATAGCGGGGAAAGAGAGAAGAGGGGGCTCTTCCATGATGAACAGAAGTGAGCGCCTAGTTTCTTAAAGCAATATTCGAGTCACAGTGAGGTCCGGCCAACACGAATGGGCCGCCGTAATCTTATCTTATCATAACGTATATACTATATATGATACTATCTAATTAAACTAATGCTACGATACATAAAAGCAAAAAACTACAGTACTTCAAGCATGCAAAGAATCAAGTTGATCGACGTATTCATCTCTATTTTCAGCCGTCCTCTGTGCAAGAACGCCCTTGCCAATGTTGTTATGTCCAAAAGCTAACAGCAGAGGCTGAGAGCTACGAGAGTAGGCCTTTACGCTCCAGCTCGTCGACCCGCTTCGCGAAGACATCATACAAAATGCTGGTCAGTGTCTCTTTGATGGGCCCTTGGCGCATGCGCTGCGGTCGTGCGACATCCATGTCGAAAACAGTCGGTGGACGCCATACGACGAGTTCCTGGGGTTTGTGGCACGCAGACTCTGGGTATCCGGGCAGTGGCCCAAAATCAGGGATAGTCAGATCATCCGTGTCTTCCTCTGCTTTCTCCTTTTCCTTCGTCGGAATCTGCCTCTGGGATTGTTTGCGGGGCGAGGTGAACGGCGTAGAAGTCTGAGAGGATTCAAGCACGGATGTGAGGAGGTTTTTGCGAAGGCGAGTGGCTGCGGGGGAGGCGGTGACAAGGATACAGCCTGGGTCTGGGTCAAGTGGGAGTGGCGGCAGTGGGTTTGTTGTTTTGGATGGGTAAAAAGGTTTCCAGGATGGCCGTAGTAATTCAGATGGGAGTTGCTCTGTCTTCCCATTCAAATGTGAGTGTTCGTCCGTAAAGTGCTTGAGGATCGTGTTTGACCGGAGAGTCGCTCCTGACCGACAACCTTCATTAGAGTTTCAGTTCCGGACGCGGTCATAATATGAGATCTACACACCATCAACAGGACACAAAACGGCGATGCGAGAAAGATGTGAGGTTTCAATGTGGTGTCGAAGGGCCTCGATGGAGGAGTGGATGGGAGCGCTGCATCTTGGTAACCGACATTGGACATGGTTGTGCTTCTGGATCTTAATACATCAGTCACTTGCATACAAGTCAAATGAATTATCTTACCTGTCTCTTTGACTTCAAGTCGCAGAGATGCCAATGATAATGCTACACCAGCGTCAATAGGATGAGTTCCTCGGGTGTTGTATGTTTGGCACAAATTGACACACCTTCCTCAAAGCTTCCCAGCATGCTGCCACAACATTACAAGCATCCTTTCCACCACCCCATTCACATTTAAGGCCAGGTGAGTTTATCGTGGTCTGAGCAAGTGGGATAATACTCTCTGCAGATATCATGACTGTAGACACTTGCATAACATGCTCTGCAGCGCTCGATGGGAGGACGAGGCACCTCACGAAGTCGGAATCCACTAAGGAGTGTGCACTTCAGCCAGCTTGTGCTCACTGGACCCCTCAGTAGAATTCACAAAGGCGGGGGAGAGGTTGAGCTGAAAATCTTCAACTGCCAGTGTGTCTTTCAACTGGTTATGTAAGAAACACTGAATACCATAATTGGTTCCATCACAATCTACTTGGATCACCTTCAGCAAGACTACGAGACTATAAACTGTATTCCAACTCTTGTATTTCGACTGTGCGCTATGCGCGTAATAAAATACGGAAGGTCCGAGCCTATATATATGTCAATGTGGGAGGTAAACGAGTGTGGAGACCAGCCTTTAAAGCGGTAATCCAAGTCCAGAGGCCCCAGCCCAGGGATACAACACTGCGGGGATGTATGAACAAACGCGCTGCACGAAGAATAAGGGCACTACTGTGTGGAACGACGGCCAGCTTCGCAGCCAATGAGTGAGTAGAAGCATTATAACGGATTAGGGATAATGTGGTGGGTAGGGGATATAGTACAGTAGTCCGAAGGTATCTAAAAAATACACGTTTTAGTTGGTCAGATTCGGTTTTGTGTGGGTGAAGGTATAGTCCGTGGCCAAATACAACGACCATGGAAGGAACATCGTAAAGGGGGCATGAAAACGGGAGCGGAGGTGGCTATGTCATGAATGTCCAAGGGGGCGAGAGTTCGTCTAGTGTCCATTGGCCTCATATAAGAGTGCCAGGCAGAATCCGACTAAAACTCCTAAGTGTCCATAAGCCAAATAAAGTCCAAAGCAAAGTCCAAAGCAGAATAGCAGCTGTCCGATCATAAATGTTCGAGATATTAAAGTCCAGGCGTTGAAGGTTTCGAAATTATAGTTCGGCGAGTCTCTTCTGGACTTTGGCAGCCGCGATAGCTATACGCAGAGGTCAGTGGCTGGAGAACTCCCAACACCTGTGCACGCACCAACAATCGGCAGACGAGGGCTGAGAGTCGTCATGGCGTAAAGAAGAGTAGTGATTTGATTTCGGACGTCGGTATCCACGAGAGTCCACGCCGATTCCTGTGTCTCAAGCTCCATGATCAGTGTGTCTGCAGCATACGACCAACAAGGCTTTGCAAAACTGGTGAGCAAGCAACGAGGAAAGGCGACTGGGATGGAAACATACACCGATAATGGGATCGAGGAAGTTGTAATCCCGTTCACTGATGTATTTGACAATGGAGACACAAGCCCTTGCAGAGCGAGAGCACTTATCGAACACAATGGGGTCGTCCTGCATAAAAGGCCGATAGAGCTGAATCGACGCTGTGTGAGCAAGAGTGTGGGCTGCCAGTGAGGCAAGTTTGTCTTCATGGGACATCGCATCCAACTGATCGGGGGGCATCAAGGTCGTAAGAAATTGGGCAATTGTTGTCTCAAGCGCTTGAAATTCCTGGGTATATGTGGACGGTTGCTTCATCCCTGAAACGAAAAATGAGGGCAATGAGAAAGGTGTTGAGGAAAAACGTACTTGGGTCCCAGCTGGTGGAGAGTTGATCAGCTCGGGAGAAAAGTGCGGATGCTTTGACACGGAGAGCCTGGGTGGAGAAGGCGCTGGGTGATACATCACCATCCATAAATCCCCGTATGGTTTGGAAAGGGGCCTCGACATTGATATGACCCTATTAATTTATAAAGTCAATCGATCATCGATAAAATGTTGCTGGACGTACTGCCTCGTACTCTGCCCAGTCTTGGGGCCAAGGGCAGTTGATCGATTGACGAGGGTCAAGTCCGTCAGGAATGATGGAAGGTTTACGGAGTATGACCGACCAGCAACGATCCAAGTTGTACACCTGCCAGAACGCTAGGATGCGCTCGCCTTCCTTGACACCGGTCCGTGATGGCTTCATATCAAAGGGTTCCTGTGGGTCTGTGGGCCACTGCTCTTGGTGAGTATTGAGATGAAGACCACATTGGACAGCAAGGGCTGCGGCTGCGGTGGCATGATAGCTCCCTTCCAAAATGCGACCGTTGGCGAGGAAGTACATTGACAACAGACATGACCCTTGGATGATATCGATGATCTTCTCGCCGTCACGGAGGCCATCTCGCAGAGCGTCGAGCGCCAGCCCAAGATAGTGGTCCTCGTGCTGGCAGAGAGGCTCTGGTCGAGAAATAAAACAGGCCCAAAGGTACATGGCATTCATAAGGACAGGATGACGTTGCTCCTCGGGCGTAACGAGGGTGTCCATGATCCGTCCCATATGAATATCAAGCCCGCATTGACGGCGGTGGGGAGAGAAAATGTCTAGGCTGGATGTATGAGGATTTGTGAGATGAAGAAGCAAGGATGCATAAAGGCACATACAGCATTCGCGCAAGTTCCAATGGTGGCTGGAAACGTGTCTGGTGCTCGTCAAAGAAGATTTCAGGAATGAAAGACGAAGGTGAAGGTGAGGCAACGGGATGCAGAGAGGTCCAAGATGTATTTGGAGAGGTTGGAGACGAGTCTAGGACAAAAATGTTTGAGAGAGTATTTTGCATAAGGATGTTAGGCGAACGTACCTGACGGGAAGCTGAGAGGGGAGTGCGATGCGGTATACATAGAAGTATCCCCCGGCGAGCTGAAAGAGGAAGACGAGGACCCGGAGCGTGAGTGAGCGTGGGGATCATACAAGACGACCGCTGGGGACACGTATTCAGGATCTTCGAGCTCCCGAATTCTTTGCTCAAGCCGAGCAATATTTTCACGAAGAAGCTGCGTCCTCGTCTTGCCCTTGCCATCGTCGTATTCGCACGCGTCCCCTTTCTTTGCGCGAACGCATTGTTGACAAGAGGGTTTTGACCCGTCGCACCTCTGAATAGACGCCGCGTTAGTGGCGATATTCTGATATATGACGGACGCATACCATCTTTCGCTTCCTGCGTGGGGGTGTAAGCAAGGGAAGAGAAAGAGCGGAGGCGGATAGGAGGCCTTACCTGCATCGCAAGCATGCCTTTCCTCTTTGAAGGGTAGTTTGGGCGGACTCTGAGGCTTTATTGGCCATTAGGAATATGAAACTAAATATACAGACTTGACGCGGTTTGTGAAGCAGGAAAGGGGAATAATGGCCGAAATGTAAGAGTCGAAGATAAGAAAGCAAGACTAGTAGACCGACAAGACAAGAGACACGAAACGAAGCATGGACTGGCAGAAAAGGAGAGAAATGGATGGTCGGATATAGGGTCACAGATCGGCAATCGCGTCTCATGTTATAACCATACTTTGTTGTCTGCTGTTTTACTGCTAGTTTTCTATTACCCCCCGTCGCGACCTTCACCTCCTCCATGAATATATACTCATGCTGTTCCGTAGACAACCAGCGACCTTGCTCGTCCTCTCTCAACCCATCCTCACACGAGTGTCCACACGCTTCTACTCCTGAACCATCTCACACCGGTCAAAGAATGCCGCATTTCCTCTTCGGTTCGACATCAGCTCAGTTCTACAACAAAAGGTGGTTATGGGTCCAGTCACATTTCATCAAGGTATATCCCATATGGGGAGTCCCTTCTCTCAGACAGAATTCCGAAAATATACCAGCATCGATGAACGACGTTGACCGCCGACACCCATTCTGATTCGACTCCGAGTTCCGCCGCAACGATAGTCCTTAGAGTCTCAGCTCAGCACCGCAGATACCGTCGTCCGATGTCTAATTTTTGCCTGTAAAACTCGAAAGATCGATATCAGTTGACGCCTCGCGTCACCTTTCAGCCCAAATAACATGCGCTAGGCACGCATCACCATCACGATCCTAAGCGATTGACCAGATGCTTGGGCAATGGGGGCTGACAGCGTCGGGTTGGACGGTCGCCCCCCAGATCGGCGTCGGCTAAACACCTTCCTGTTGCTCCTGATCTTTCCTCGGCGCTCGCGACAACAAGTCTAAAGTGCGGGTGAAACAAGACTAGCATATTGATATACACACAGCCGCAAGACAACTTTTTGCAGTGCGCCGCTAAACCAAGCGTATGGGCGCGCGGGTCTATGTGCGTTTCATGTTAGAAAGCATATGACAAGCGTGCAGGTTGCTGACCATACGCATCAAATGCACTGAAAAATGACGTCCGTGGAAAGCCAATGGATCAGCACACCGGTACCGGTGTTAGTAGGATCTTTCTTTAGACGATCTACCTCACTCAGCGTCAGCGTCGTTACGATGCGATCTTGGTCGACGATACTGGGTGCGGCCCGTTCGAACGTCTCCGTGCCGGCTGCAACGTCGGCATCGTCCTCTGGGTTAATTTGATCCGATCTCAGGACCCCGAAAGCCCACTCAAATGTATCTCACTGAATCCGGTAGAAAATCGAGGGTTTTTTGGGCTTGTTAGCGTCACTCCCGTACCTAACCCGTACCGCTGGCGCGATTTTTCGCGTAGTATACCGTAAATTTCGATCTTTTTCAGAGCTAATAATCCGGTAAACTTTGGTCTATCGATGTCGGTCTGAGAATCCGGATAAAATCTACCCTAAAGGTGAAAAAATAATCCGGTTTTCTGACATACATTTGAGAGGGGTTTCGGGGGTATCCTCTGTAAGCTCGCATATGGGGATGAAACGTTCATTGGCAAGGCGCACGCCGCAGTGCTTGAGTGGATATTGTTTGAATAACACAAGGCCCAGGCAGCACATGCAGAATGGCTCCCGGGGTAAAAGTAAGAGTAAGTACTACTTCGTCAAGCGATTTCCAAATAACGAGTTCGAAGCTCGCGGAATGTGGCGCCGAGGGGATATCAGTGATCACAACTTACCACACCCGTGCACGGTGAAGCCCAACAACTCTATTGGCCCTTGCGCGCTGGGAGTAGCGTATTTTTTCTTAGAGAACGACCGTGACGTGCCTAAACGATGGCGGTTTTATGGGTTGTCATAGGTTGTCATGCGAACTGGTGGGTATCTATCCTCGACGATGCGGTAGGTCAGGTATTGGCCGCCGCAAGTCGGCATGCGTCAGCGTCTCGTAAATCCCCCGCCTTCTCTGTCTGAGTGTTATTAAGAAGTTGATCAGCCATGTGGCACGTCGGAGGTTCCTAATAGTTTTAGCGGTGATATTAGCTCGCCTTCTACGTGAGTGATTTTGCTGTGAGGTAAGGTGTACATTTGCATGGCGAAAACAAGAAAGAATCCAAACAGAAAATGGATAGTATACAAGTCAATCCTGAATCCTGATGCCGAGAGTTGCGCAGTCGCGAAAGCGATATCGATATGAATGCAGAACGAAGACCCCGATGGAGCTAAAGAGCACCGTTCAATCCGGATCCCCCTCCAACGATCGAGTTGGAATGTGCTCGTGAAGGAAATGGTTGGGCAGACTGTTGTTGTTGTTGTTGTTGTTGTTGTTGTTGTTGCTCACTCAGTATCCGCTTTTCCCGTGCGTGGGCTTGGCGGACGTAAGCATATCGCTGGAAGTGGTTGAGTGACTGGAGGAACAGCACGCCGACCTGATCGTGAAGTCTGTATAAGCATTCCATACCGAAACGACGGGAACACAAGGCTGTTGAAAGCACGTACGGGGTATGCGCGAAACTGATTAAAGAGATTGATTGTGGCCTCTCGGACCGACTCTTTTTGGTGGAAGAGACCAAAGCCTAACTGTAGGAGTCCGCCTCCGAGGGGTATAATGTATGCCAATAGCTGAATATCCCAACAACTCATCAGCATGCGCTCGAACAGGTCCTTTTCAGAAGGTGATGCACCTCGACAACCTGTTCGTACGTCTTGACATTCTCCACAAAGGTGCGCATGACCAACGATGCCTCGGAGTCAGACATCGTCTTCGCGTGTCGGAGCCGGATCAACTGGTGTAGAACATCGAATCCTTTAATCGGGCTGTTGGCCTGAAACTTGGCAAAATCCTGGTGTGACTTGTGTAAGCGATGCAAGCAGTTAAATATAGCGTTCGGAAAATTTCATTCACCGTGACGCAATGCTGATAGCTGTTGGTTTTTCGCCAAGCGTCAATGCGCTGTGCATTTGCGGTAAGCTCTCTGACAAACGTCGCTTCGTCACTGAACGCGATGCCACTCCCGAGTTGCGGGTGGCGGCCCGGGAACTCCGTGAATGGAGAAGAAAGGAATCCAATTTTGGTGGACCCAGTGACCTCCTCCTCGTACCGAGAAGCTAGTCGCACAAATCGTGCGACATACTCCGTAAATCGCATCCTCACGAGGCTTTCGCCGAAGTGGTCGTCGATGGCGGATCTGATCTGAATAGCACTTGAGCAAAAGCACGGATGGAGCATGGAGTACAATACACTGACGTCTTCAATGAACACTTTGTCGGCATTGTTATCAGATTTGACGTGGTCAGGTTTCCCTGCCTGACTTGTACCCACCCGCCCATCGTCTTCGCTCCCTATAGACGATTCAGCCTTGAGTGTACCACTCCGGGTGATAACCGGTGCCACAAAGCTTGGTGTTGCGGTGACCGGATAGGTCGAGTGAATATCCCTAGCTACCGTTACAGTCCCAGAGCCGATGACCAGAAGGAGATCCCAAGCGCGCGAAGCTTCGAAGATTGGGTTTGTCACACCTGCTATATACGCTGGTCTGACCCGACATGAGCTTTCATATACAAATGTCCGGGGGGTAGAAACATACACGGATTCCCACTCGTCCCTGTTGTTGAGATTGGCATACGGGAACGCGCGTTCGATAAAGCCTCTGAGAATAGCCCCACAACCAGAGCCGAGAGCGCACGCTGAAAGGACGAAACTTGACACTTCGCCGGCTGGTCGCCTGTGGCCAAGGAAGATAATGCGTTTTCCGGTAACGAGGGCATTAAACAAAATAATAATCGGGTGTGTTTGCGGTCCATTCGTGTGCAAATGAGGGTGGTGAGGTCCCGAGACAAGTTGGTGTGAGGAGAACTCTTTGATAAGAGTAATCAAGGAATACTGATATATGGCATCAATATGCGGCGTTCGTTGGGGGGCAGAGTGACGAACTACGCACATCTCCAACTTCTTCCGGGAACGTTGACAGAGGCATCTTGATCGGCAATTGGTGGTCCTTATACGCTACAGTGGTATGATAAAAGTGGGTATCTTTCGCCAGCCCAGAACGCAGATGAGGGTCGTAGTACGACGGCATCGCGTTTCCTGGCGCTCGAAACATGTAGTCTTTGGAGTGAGCCTGAGAAGACAACGAGGACGCGTCAGTAGATCGCCGCTTTCGAGACGATGATACCATCGTGCCACTGCCGACCAGTGAGAGGACACTTGAAGCGTCGCCACCCTCTTTAGTCGCAAGGTCGAGACCACTCTCATCCCCAACCCAAACAGCGCTTCCTCCAAGAGAGAATGACGAATCAGAAGGAGATTCCTGATTGGTATTTGCATGATGTGATGATGCCCCAACCGTGGAAACGTCCGTCTCGACGCGATCTCGTCTGTCTCGTTCACGTGCCCGGCTTTCATCCTGCGTCCGTTCTCGATGACGCGAGAGAAGTCCCTCTTCAAAACTCGAATAAGATTCTCCCGAGTTCGTGGACCGGTGTTGCATGATGGATTTTGCCGCTCCAGATCCAGTATTACTCCCATTCCAGTTCTGTTGTGTGTCGCGGGGCGCGAGGTGGACGAACTTCTCCGAAAAAATATCCTTTCTCTCCGACGAACGCATGACAATTTTCTCCTGGCGTGTCAGAAGGGGGGCTCCGGACAGGTCCATCGAATTTACCGCGTCGAAAAGACGAGCGAGACAGTCTTGCGATGGATCTGAGAAGTAATCGTCGAGTGCCATCAATAGAAAAGGCTTAATAGCGAAGAAAACGCGTTTGAGCAAGGTCGGGATGTGGCATTGGTCTCGCACAGACCTTGAATATCTGTATAAATGGATGTCTGGTGCATATCGCGAGCGCGAGAACTTTGGCACCCCTGTCAGTGTCAGGCAGCAACATTATCATCGACGACGGACGAACAAAATTTCTATCACGCACCGATCCAATGTCTTATCATGCTTCGTCCGAACTAGATTCAGCACACATAGCAGATCTGGCTTATCCTTGGACGAGTCGCCGTGTTCACCAGGTAGCGAAACCGCCTTCACTTCCGGAGTTTCTAATGCTAGCACGGGGGATATCGTATTGAACGGCGTTTGATTGAGAAAAAAAATCGTCCAGTCGTCTAGTTGTGTCTCCGCCCCGTCAGGCAACATAGACATAGCGAGGACCCTGCAGAGCTGGTTGGTTAAGATATCACACCCGGAGTTGCTAGATCTCGCACCCCTCATCGACGCCTAGTGGTTGGGGAAACTGGTACTTCAGCTGAGCACCCTCGAAAATGTGAAATTCGGCAAGGAGAACGAATGAACAGTGGTTCCCATTGCTGCTCATGGCAAGAGGCGACCATTTTGATGCCGAATGCCTCAATGAAGTTCATACACAGTTATGTAAGCGATGAAAAATGCTATTTCACTATCTGCAGACGATAAAACTGAGGTTCGAATGCATAGAACGGAATGCTATCATTTTTCAGTGAACGAGACGATCCGCATAGTATATAGTCAACGTGGCTAATCCCATCCGGTCCCAGTCGCGGCTGTGTCTGCGCCCCATCCACCAGCAGCAGCAGGCTCAGCAGACCAGTCAGTAGCTCCTCCAGGGGCGGGATCGGCGGCCCAGTCAAGAGCACCTGTAAGTTGAAACATAAGGAAGGGCATCGAACCACTGGAAAAACAACCGTACCGCCATCCTGAGCCAAGGCGGGGTTGATACCCCCAGCCTGAGGAGCACCCGACACATCCCACTGCTCGGGAGCGCCATCAACGGCACCCTGCTGGAGGGCAAGCTTGGCAGCAGCCTCCTCTTGCTGTTGCTTCTCAACCTCTTCGGGATCCCTGTAGAAGAACATGTCCACCATGACATTCCATCCATCGCTGGTGCGGGGGATAGTTCCCCTGAGCCTCAGGACCTCGCGAGCGAGCAACCACCAGATCAGACCGATTGAATGTCTTGTTTTGTTGTTTGTCGGGATGGCAACATCGACGAATTGGAGGGGAGCATCAGTATCACAGAGAGCGATAACTGGGATGTTGACGTAGGATGCCTCACGGATGGCCTGGTGATCAACACGAGGGTCGGTCACGATGATGAGACGGGGCTCCTTGAACGACCGTGTGATGTAATTGGTGAAGGAACCGGGAGTGAAACGGCCAGCAATAGCTTGGGCGCCAGTGTTAGCGGCATATTTGAGGACAGCGCGGTGTCCGTAGGGGCGGGCCGAAATAACACAGACGTCGTTGGGGTTTTCGACGGCGGCAATGATACGAGCAGCGAGGACCAGTTTCTCCCAGGTTTTGCCAATGTTAAGGATATGGATTCCTGAAAACACGAGTTATAGCCACCGAAGAAAGCGTTGTCGTCAAAGTAGCCGTACCGTCATTCCTCCTCTTCCAGACGTAGGGCTCCATCTGCTTATCGCAGTTTTTGGTGCCAATGTGGCATTGCGCGGCCAAAAGAAGCTGGATCTCCTCTTCGGTCGCAGCGAGAACGGACGGTAATTTCGAGGCCATATTGTAAAACCTGTTATATATCGTCCTGTCAACATCCAACTCCAATGAAACGCATCCACCCTCGGACTTTCTCGAATCGACTCGTTCTTGTTCCTGTGGGTGTATGCACGATGGTAGAGACGTACCGTGAGGTTTTGAGACTTGAGGTCGGCTTGAACGACGTTCGCGGTCGGCGTTGGGTAGGTTTGGCGGGAGGCGGGTGCTGCTAAAGTTTGCCGAGGTGCAACGAAATTATTCCCACGCTTGCTTGCAAGGTATTGCCTCGAAGTACTTTTAACATCTGCATCTATGATACTCTACTAGAGTACTCGAAGCCTGTGGTCAGTGACGAAAACTTTGTGATTTGAAATGGCTGAATTTTGCGTGCTTTCTCCGCTGACAGACTACGTATGCATCCTTGCGTACCTATGGTCACTCCTCAAGCATATTCGACGTTCCTATACCCTCGAGTTGGGTGCTTGGAATTCGACCGTCATTATGACACTATAATTATGTTGGCCATTTCTTCTCCCACTGTGTTATTTCGTCCAGGAGACGGTGTACTTTGCAAAAGCTCAGAGCGAACTGACGTAATTAGTTTGCTTTAGATCATGCAGGTAACGATGGACAAACAATCGCGAACTTTTACAGAAATTCGACGAGTAAAAGTCCGTGGCTGCGCTAGCGGCTACTCAACTCACGTCCGATTTCCTTTTCTCGTTGCGTGAAAAACGCTGTATAGCAGCAAATAATCGGTTTCTTAGACTCCGGACTCTAAGCCGACACCATGGACGACCTCACCCCTCCAGGACGCTCAGTTGACATCGAGCTTGGTAGTCAAGAAGTTATAACGATAGACCTCGACAACCTCGATCCGAATGCGGAGGATGTGCTGGACTTGCTGAAGGATGGGCAATGCAAGATATGGGTTTGGACGAAACTAGCTGGTGAATACTGGCGCCGAGGCTACCTGGAAGCAGCGGAAAAGATCGCGCGCAGCGCCATTGAATGTGTGTAGTTTCAATGTTTCTCTACACGAATTTAATGCTTCGTGTAGCTTTTCAAGCTAATGGCTCTGCCTCATCTCTTCCACCTATATATTCTCTGCTCGCGAACATTCAGATTGCATATGCTCGGAAAGCACCAAAACTCGTCTTACCTGACGCTCGTGCGTGTCAATTCTCCTCTAAACCTTGCTCGATCCTTACAACCTCGCCGCAAACCGATCAGGGCAAGATGTTATGACTGGTGAGAAGTCAAAAGAAGAGTACTACCGCGAGGCAGCCCAGCTACTCAATACAGGCGAGAGGGTGGGCGCAGAGTCTGGAGAGAGTGTTGGTGGAACACTGTCATTCCTGACCCGTGGTATGGGGCATTTTCTGATGACTCTCAATTAATCGTTTCTGATATGCTTTTCCAGGTATTCAGCAACTTGCTACCAGATCCATGGATGATGCACTGCGTTCGTTCGATGGCGTCTTGATCGAGAAGCCCACAAACCTTGTAGCTCTTCTGGGGAAGGTATGTCAAATTCTCCGAGTCTTTCATCATCTGAACATTATACCCAGGCGCGGATTCTCTACGCTAAGCGGAACTTCCGCGAGGCTCTCAAGATCTTTCAGGATGTTCTTAGGTACAACCCTCGTTGTATACCCGATCCTCGAATCGGTATTGGTCTGTGTTTATGGGCCTTGGATCATAAGTCAAAGGCCCTTGCAGCGTGGCAGCGCAGCTTGGAAGTGGTGAGTCATTGTAAATCTCAATTAAATGCTCTGAAGGTCAACGTTGTGCTAGAACCCGTCGGAATGGCCAGCCCAACTACTTCTTGGCCTGGAGGCCATCAACTCGAGCAAGAGCGAGAACCAGACGGAGTCCGATAAGACAAACCTCTTTCTTCAGGGCACGAAGCTCGTTAGTGACGCCTTCAATGCCAACCAAAGAAGTGCTGCTGCTGCCAACGCATTATGTGAGGTGTTTTTACGAAAAGGCAACTATAAACGAGTAAGTACGCAACACTTGTTACCGTTGACTTGCTCACCTGGTCCGACAGGCCTTGAAACTCGCCGAGCGAACTATACAGTTCGCAGATACACTGGCTGTCCTCACAGAAGGGTACTTGAGGGCGGGCCGTGTGTCACATGCGGAAGGATCTCTGATCCACGCTACGAAGTATTACTCTGCAGCGGTCGAAGGACAGCCCAACCATGTTCTAGGCGCAATCGGGCTAGCTCAAATGCAAATGCAGAACGGTTCGTCTCAACTTCTACAGACTTTATGGAAAAATTTGACCCATGCATTACCTCAGAGGAGATGGCTGCGGCCATTCACACATTGGATACCCTTCTCCAACCACCGAACCCCCAGCGTTCTATA
This sequence comes from Lyophyllum semitale, assembly GCA_018851285.1. Taxonomy (NCBI): domain Eukaryota; kingdom Fungi; phylum Basidiomycota; class Agaricomycetes; order Agaricales; family Lyophyllaceae; genus Lyophyllum; species Lyophyllum semitale. The sequence goes on along the minus strand of JABCKH010007631.1, from coordinate 66,676 downwards.
GAAGCAACCGTGATGCTTGCATCACTCCGCGCCCACCCGCGCCCTGGCGTTTCCAGTTCTGATGTCGCTCAGGAACGGGCGAAGGCGCGCGATCTCTTCGACCGCGTCGTAAAAGGCCTCGAGATGGACGATGTTCGCGCAAATGGGCAACCTCCCATGAAAGCATCTCGCACCATTGCCGATGATATGCAGATGCATGTTGAGATCGCACGTCTATGGCAAGGTGAGAGCTTGGAACGGATGGGAAAAGCCCTTAGGGAGGCCCTCCGGATAAGCGAAACTACTGGGCAGATTGATCCTCGCCTCTTGAATGACATTGCGGCACTGTATCATTTGGAAGAGCACTTCCAGGAGGCAAGATCGCGGTATGAGAAGGCTCTGATCAGTGCGTCTGGGGTTGGGACTGATGCAGGAGAAGCCATGTCAACCACGATCTTGTATAACCTGGCCAGAGTGTACGAGGACCAAGGGGAGGAACCACTTGCAAGAGACGCGTATGAAAAGCTTGTATCACGACATCCCGAATACGTGGATGGTATGTTATCCGCTTCTATCCTCTTGCTTAAGCATTAGTGACACATGTGTAACAGCCAAAATTCGCCAAGCTCAGATGCTCGCGAACCTTAATCGTCACAATGACGCTCACGACCTCCTCAAACAATGCCTCGCCTCACAAAACAACAACCTCAACCTTCGCGCATTCTACACCTACTTCCTTATCCAGACTAACCTTCCCAAACCGGCCAAAGACTTCGTTTTCGCGACATTAAAGGACCACGACAAACACGATGTCTACTCTCTCTGTGCGGCCGGGTGGATCATGTACCATCAAGCTCGTGAAAGCCGTGACACTAGTTTAAAGGGTACTGAGGAGCGCCGTCGAGGTTTCCAGCGAACCGCAGAATTCTACGAGAAGGCATTGCATCTGGATCCGCTCTGCGCTTTCGCTGCTCAGGGACTGGCTATTGTGACTGCTGAAGATGCTCTTGGCTCACTTGGTGGCGCTCTTAACCCAACAACCGGAGCAGATGAGGGGCAGAAACGTTTGAAGAACGCACGCGAAGCCCTTGACGTCTTTGCGAAAGTTCGGGAGTCAATTGACGATGGGAGCGTCTACTTCAATATGGGACACTGCTATTATGCTCGTGATGAATTTGATCGTGCGATTGAAAGTGTGAGTAGTCGTTAACTCATAGTGTGGTGCCGCCTCTTATATCGATGCATTAGTACGAGACAGCTTTGACACGATATAACGACACCCACAACGTGTCGATCCTGCTATGTCTGTGCAGGTCTTGGTATGCGAAGGCAACAAAGGATCAATCGTATCCAGCGATGAATCAAGCCTTACGATATGTTCAGATGGTATGCTTTTGGATATACCTGGGTGTTATATGAATCTCATGATTGTGCTCACTATAGGCATACCACACACAGCCAAATGACAAGGCGATTGTCTACAATATTGCCATGATTCAACAGAAATCTGCAGAAATGTTATTTGCGATAAATCCGGCCAAGCGTTCTCTCCGAGACCTCCAACGAGTCATTGATCAGGCCGCGCATGCACAGAGGTTGGTTTCCGGAAATGTTACTGGAATGTGTCTGACTGATACTTTACTCGTTAGATTATTTGCATCACTGGCATCTGACAAGTCACCCATGGTCCCCTACAGTCGGGATATTGCTGACCAACGTCGGAAATACGGTGACAACATGTTACGGAAAGGCGACGAGCACCTTGCGGCGCAGAGGCAGTTCGAGGTGGAGGGACAGGCGAGAGTTGACGCAGCCAGGCGCAAGCGTCAGGAAGAAAAGGAACGCCAAGAGGAACAGGAAGTGAGCCATGTTTTTCATATTGATTTCATTGATACCTGACGAGTACTCCAGCGTTTGCGGATGGAGGAACTCCGAAAGGAGGCGGAGAAGTTGGCAGAAGAGCGGAAGATAGCGCGAGAGCAGGCGATGGAGTGGACAAAGGAAGTCCGAATGGAGAGCGACGAGGAGCGTGAGCGAAAGCCGAAAAAGCCCCGCAAACCCAAGGCTGATGTGGCCAGTGGGGACGAGGCTGAGACCAAGAAAAAGAGACGCGGAAAACTGAAGAAGGTTACACCTGAAGGGGATATGGAGGAGCAGGCCGTGTTCAGCGAAGATGAAGACGCCGACAAGCCAGCGAAGAAGGTATGTCTGTGCAGCAGCTTGCACCTTGGTTCTGACCCGACTGTCTTCCACAGCGCGCTGTTAAGAAGCGCGTAGTAAGGGACGACGACGACGAGGAAACGAGCAGACCCCAGAAGAAGCAATTGTGCGTGGTTTGATTCCAGAATTACAACCCGCACTAACTGATACTTGTTTGAATACAGTAAAAGTAAGGCGATGCTCTCTGATACGGACGATGAGATGTCGTGACCTTCATATCTCTCTGCATCAGTTTTTTTGTGTCCTTGTTGTTGTCGTATATGCATTGTATAATTGTATGTTATCAGGAAGTTCTATCGTTCATATGTACATGCCAGCAAGGACGGAATTCGATGGGATGGCCCAATTCAAAAGAGTAGGATCAGAACGACTACGACATGGATAATTGTACGCTAGTCTAAACCGACGGCTGTGCCTCACCCTTCTCCTTCTCAGCAAGATGTTCTTGACTGAGAAACCGAGATAATATAGATGGGCGTTTCTTCAGGGAGGTATTGACACCCGTCGCATTATCCCTGTCGGGCGTGACAGTAAAGAAATTTACAACTGCCGACCAGAATCTGTTTCCGCTCAGCGCTTGGTCGTCCTGGAAAAGCGCTTGGTCGGCAACTTTCGCCAGGCGTCGTGCCTCGGCAGTATCTCGCCTTGAGACGATACTACTCGGCGGAGGTCGCTCTTCCCCATCAAGAGCCCAAGCCCAGCTTCCGGCGGACGCAAGCAGCCCCTCTTTGATTCCGTGAGGAGTGCCCTGACCAGATTCGCCGCTCTCCTCGCGCATGAGGGAATGGTGAAGAAGAGCCATGTTCCTCGTCGTGTCCTTTTTTGCAAGCTTCAAGTGGTGCCGCCGGTCTTTCTCGATGGTGCGAATCGTGTGCGCGAATTTTTTGTCAAACTTTGCTTGCGCATCAAGATACCTGCGTAGTGCTAGTTCAGATAGTCGGCCAATGATTTCTGGATTGACGGTGAAAGCATCGAGCCCGTCTTGGGATTCCAGCGGTCGGATGATCCCCTGTGTAGAGACACGCTCTCGTAGCATGGTGCCGTCCCATGGGGTGTCCTAGAAGGTATTTTGAAAAACAGGCTCGTACAACGAATCGTTTGCACTAACCGACGAATGTCCATAAACACGAGGATCACCTGCGGTGAGAGCAGTGATGTCCTCCATCTTTCGGGGGGCAGATGCTTCAGTTTCGTTCTGGAACCGGGGACCACCGACGTCACTCGATGCAGCCGATTGCTCTCGATGTGGAAGCGGCGGGGGATCCTCTAGTATGACTGCTCTATCTGTACCGACTTCGCTCCGTGCTCGTGCAGATGGTCCTGGCCGTATCCCATAAGCGGCACGATAAATGCTAGCGGACAATGAACGCCTCAAAGACTGCCTTGTGGATGGCTCCGAGACAGTAGAAACTGGAGTCTGTGACTCCTCGCTATCTGTGGTGGTGGTAGTCATCAGCGATGGTTTCCGCGTCTTACTGTTGGAATTCTTGCTCAAGGATGATCGCGGCAGCAAACTCGGGAACGAAGAATTGTAAGGGCTTGAAGGAGGGCTTGAAGGGGTTGGAGCGATCCCAGTGACATGTTTGCAGAACGTCGCGATGGCTCGGAAACAAAATTTGGCAGGGGTAGTGAACGAGAACAGGACGGGTAGAACATGCGCAGCATCTGTGTACGCGGTCAGTCAGATATCATGTATACGGTCACGTCGAAGCAGTACCATCGTAAACCTGCAAATGGACCTTTGTTGCCTTGTGGCGACCTTCTATCCCATTAAGCGAAGGGTAAAGTGCGCGTGTTTCGTCTGTGACGGGGTACTTGTCTGGGTCAGCAGCCTTGTGAGCACTGGCGTTGATAAATCTCATCAGCTAGTCACTGCGATATTCAACCATATTAACTCACGTATAGATAATTTCATCCCTTAGAACCTCTTTATCACTGGCAATAACTAATAACGGTGGCAGACCACCAAGATAAGACATTACAGGGCTAACAAGTGGGTGTGGTAGGAGGCTGTTTTGAGTGTACATGTGCAGTTGATTATTAGTAGACAAGAGCTCGCCGGAATGCGCGACGAGAGATACAGTTTGATCACAGTGTGGCGGGTCTGATGTTGGGAGAGATGTCGTGGCTCCAACATCAACAGGATGTCCAGCTTCAGCTGCGGACTGTGTCATAGATATCATAGTAGCCGTGGGGTCGTAGGCTTGCTCCATTCGGAAGACCTCGCGAATGCGTGATCTCAAGGACGCATGAACATGATTAGAGAGTTCATCAGAAGGCGGTGGCCATAGAACACTAGGTTTTTGCAAAGAGAGACCCCATTCTGGAATCACGTCCTGTTGAAACATAAACCACTATCCAGGCGATCCAAAGGTAGAAACACACCGTGGCTGTGTTCGTATGAACACTAGAGAAAGAGTGGGTCAGGTCGCACCATGGAGAAATCAGAACTCCGCCAGCGGGCATTGGCAAGCCGCTGTCCCGGATTACTTGGAGAAGAGCGAGAGAAAGGCCTCCACCTGCTGAATCACCGGCGATAACGATATGCAAAGGGTCCACGGGGCAATGAGCAGCCCCTGGAGGTGGTCGAATCAGGAATAGATCTTTCGAAGGGAAGTTGAGCAAAATTCAGGACGAAGGTGGGCCGGCGCTCACATGCAGCTAATAGATCCTGCAATGCGCAAGGAAAAGGGTATTGCGGTGCCAGTCGATAATTTACGGCTTATAACACCGTTGAGTTCCCCCGAGTTTGTAATTGCGATCGGTGTGCTCACCGAATACACGCCCATTAATCTTGCGAGCGTGTCTTTGAATGCTATAGCTGTAGAGATGGCGGACATCAGCTTCTATCGGTAGTCTCGTGGAATGCGATGTGAAGCACCGTTCTTGATCAACACTTCCGAAGTAGTAACCACCTATAGGGCATCAGAAAAGACACTCATAGGTTGTACGTGGATGGCAGTATTCACCCCCATGAGAATACAAGATACATCGCATGTTGTCCATGTCCTTTTGATATGTCCCAGAATCGGCTACTCTCTCAGTGGATGCATCAGCGGAGGTTGGGATTGATCCAGCGCCCTTTGCTTTCTCGTGCATCTTGTGTCGACGTTCCGCTTCTTGCCAGTCCTTCTTGGCAGTGATCCATTGAGCGTCAACCCTTCACGGTGTAGAATTGGGAGATGAGCGCATGCTATTGAAGAAAGCTGGGACATTGAACGAACCCACTGATACCCCGGACTTGCCACCACTTGACTCCGCCGACTACGCGCCGTGCAGCTTCTTCTCCTCCGAAGGCTGTGATGAGGTGTTTTGCGGCCTCATCGCAAGACGACATGGGGACAATAAGCCTGACAACATGGACCCATGGTGGTGAAGGAGTGCGAGTATTCGCAAAGCCTGGGTAATATACCGAGATGAGAAGGCAGGGCGATTGAAATACAAGCACCGTATCTTACCTTGCACATCTTCTACTGTATGGCTTGCACAAAATCCAGCATAAATTTAGCGGGATGGATGATATAACTCACAAACTGGCTGCACGCAGGAATGACTTTGGTGTTGCTGTCAGATCTGAGCAACGGTGCAGCAGCATTGGATATCTCACCTTTACAACATTGAATACTTCATCGTACATCAATTCATCCTGCCTTAGGGCATTGACTGGCTTTCCATCCGGGGTAGTTTTACGATCGAAATAGTGCTTGATGAGGGTTTCAAGGACGATAGGCCCAACCTTGAGGCCAGCTTCAGTGGTGAGGGGATTGACGGGCATGGTTTGTTGCCTACCTCAGGTTCACAGCGAAAACGCCAAGGCTTATTAGACAGTAAACGCGGCTTGTGACCCCACGTTCTAATAACTTCTATTGATCGCGTACATTGATGTCATGTATGTAGTACGGCCCTGTACGGCCCCCGTCCTATGGTGATGCATGTTGCGTGATGCTAAGACGCGCCCCGCCGCAGTCCGATATTGTTGCTCACACTAATCTTGCTGACCTCTATAGGACTTTTACTTATTACATGTATCATCAACGGAGCCTAGCACATGTATTGTAGTGCTTAGAGTTTAGATTTTAGACCAAAAGAAACGCCATCGTTCTCCAGAACAATCTTTGCAAGCATCCCAAGTACGGGGAATCCAGTCACGTACATATACGCGTGCTCAGAACTAGCCTGGCGACGAGCATATCGAGCCGCAATTCCCTGCATAATAACGGCGTACTAGATGGGGAGTATTTGAGCACTGTGTGCAAATGCACAAGCCACCACGACTCACCTTGAACAAGGTCCAGCTTCGAACAAAAACCATTTCTGGGATGGGATATGGCTGGTTGGTGAGCTGACAGTATTCCTTCTCCAGGTCGTCAACTGCGATGGGGGCATATGTGGCCGCTCCGCCCAAACCTATCATCGGGAAGGGGTTGTCCGCTGGAATATTCTTCTTATCTACTGACCAAGGCATGGTCATGTTTCCCAGATCGGCCAGCTAGAGCGAAAGTGAATACATATCGGCGCAGAGACTGTGAGAGACCTACTGGGCTCCCAAGAGTACACATCTCCCAGTCCAAAATACCAATAACGCGATTTTCAGTCGGGTGGAAGATCAAGTTGTCCAGTTTATAATCTCCATGAACGATACGAAGGCCAGTCTTCTTTTCGTTCGGTAGGTTGCTCCGGTACCAACCAACAAGTTCGTCAAAAAAGGGTATATTTCCTATACGCTTTCCGCTTTCAATATCTTCTGCTGCTGCTTGTGCGCTCGAAACACGAGTGAGAGATTTGATTTGCCTCGGGAAGTAGTCCGTGGAAGGGCCAAATTTTGATAGGCCGACGCTGTCTGGAGATATGGAGTGCAAATTCGCGAGCGTGCTGACAGCAGATAGCCAACTGGGTCGTGACGATAAGAATACAGATATCATATAGTCTACAGTTGGCATACCATTCGCGTCGGTCCCGAGGAGAAACTTCCGGCATTCGAATATCGGTGAAAATCCGCCCGTCAAGGAATTCCATGATATAGAATGGTGTTCCAAGGATTGCATTATCCTCGCAGAGTAATATGGGCTCTGGGACAGGTATACGTCGACCAGCGGGGGTGGTTGGCTGCAGGTTGAATGCGTGCAAGGCGCGTAACATGGTATATTCGCGCTCTACTTGATGCGCGGTTTTTGAAAGGAGCTGTCCAGCAGGTTTCTTCCGTAGAACGAACTTTGTGCCTCTATACGTTCGTTAGTGTTTCTAAATTTGTTTCCATCACGAACAACACACCTCGCATCCGTCAAGAAATACGTCGGGTTGGACTGTGTTTTCACAATTATGGCTAGGCAATTTTCGGGGTGGAATGATCATACCTGACCGAACTGTAGACCGTCAGTACCCAGTAGCTGGACGAAAGTATCCTGGGCATACTTTGAATTGCTTGACAGCCACTGGAGCTTTGATGCCAGGTGCATGTTGGGCGAGATACACGTTCAGGCTTGCGACGTCGATGTTGGCTCTCACTTCGCCATATTCGCCACCAATCTTCTTGGGTGCACTGCTGGACATGGTACTTGGCAGTGAAGAAGCAGTGAGCAAGTCATGGACCACATCTCATGCCAGTCGTCGGTATTCGGCAACTACTCGTCCGATCAACTGATGCTTATGTAACGCCCGGCCACGTGTCCTTCCTGAACATTCGGGTAAATCCGTTCGGCAAAAAAAGTTCACGTAGCTACAAAATTTTGAATACTTCACCATTCTCTATTCTCATCCACCATGTTCACTGCTGCCGGTTCTCTGCGGAAATCTGTCCTGAGGTCAGCTTATAATGTGCGTTGCTTTCCATTGTGTTTCTCCTCAGCATGTCTGACAAGGGGTATAGGGCCTCCCGCGCTCCCTCATCGCGCGGAACATGAACTCCAAAGTCAACGGTATGTCTGCTGGCAAGTCTGCAATGTCGACAAACTAACACGTCACCCCAGGCCCAGTTATTGGTATTGACTTGGGAACAACGAACTCCTGCGTGGCTGTCATGGAGGGCAAATCAGCTCGCGTCATCGAGAACGCGGAGGGTGCCCGGACGACACCGTCTGTAGTCGCCTTCACGAAGCACGGAGAACGTCTTGTTGGCCTGCCCGCAAAGCGACAGGCAGTTGTTAACTCTGCTAATACAGTCTTCGCATTTAAACGATTGATTGGGCGTAAGTTCAATGACAAGGAGGTTAAGGAAGACGCGGAACATTGGTGAGTCATATTTGGGTATAGCATGCAGCATATCTCACTACTTCAAACCTAGGCCTTTCAAAATCATCCCCAAGCCCGACGGACGGCCAGCAGTTGAGGTTGACAACGGTGGAAAGCGACAACAATTCGTAAATTTCGTCCAATTTTGTGTCATCATGGTTCTCAGTTTATTTTTACAGTCATCCGAAGAGTTGTCGTCAATGGTCCTGGCAAAGATGCGAGAGACAGCAGAGCAATACCTGAATAAGAAGGTCAAGTAAGTGTAGTCCTTTTACCTCTCGACTTCTCATGAATTTGTGTCATAGCCACGCTGTCGTCACTGTTCCGGCGTACTTCAACGACGCACAACGGCAAGCAACCAAGGACGCTGGTCAAATCGCTGGTCTCGACGTTCTGCGTGTGATCAACGAGCCCACGGCCGCTGCTCTTGCCTACGGACTTGATCGCGCTGACTCGTCTGTCATCGCTGTCTACGATCTTGGAGGAGGCACTTTCGATATCTCCATCCTGGAGATGCAGAAGGGTGTCTTTGAGGTCAAGTCAACCAATGGTGACACACATCTTGGTGGTGAAGACTTTGACGTCGTCCTCGTTGAATTCATCTTGAGCGAGTTCAAGAAGGAGACCGGCGTTGACCTCAAGAACGACCGCATGGCCATTCAGCGTGTCCGCGAGGCTGCTGAGAAGGCCAAGATTGAGCTGTCTTCGACCACCCAGACCGAGGTTAACCTGCCGTTCATTACCGCCGATGCTTCTGGCCCCAAGCATATTAACACCAAGCTTATTCGCTCTCAATTCGAGTCCCTCGTCCAACCCCTCGTCCAACGCACTGTCGACCCGTGCAAGAAGGCGCTCAGTGATGCCGGTATCAAGGCTAACGAAATCGACGAGGTCATCCTTGTCGGTGGTATGACCCGTATGCCGCGTGTCGTTGAGACTGTCAAGACCATCTTCGGCCGTGAGCCTTCCAAGGGCGTTAACCCTGATGAGGCTGTCGCTATCGGTGCCGCCATCCAGGGTGGCGTTTTGGCTGGCAATGTTACGGATATTCTGCTCCTCGATGTTACCCCTCTGTCCCTTGGTATGTCATGCTTCTGGCATCTCGCTTTACGTAGACTGACGAAATCTTTTCAGGTATTGAGACCCTCGGCGGTATCATGACCAAGCTTATCAACCGCAACACGACTATCCCCACGAAGAAGTCCCAGACCTTCTCCACGGCTGCCGATGGGCAGACTGCCATTGAGGTCAAGATCTACCAGGGAGAGCGTGAGCTCGTTCGCGACAACAAAATTCTCGGTAACTTCAACCTCGTTGGCATTCCTCCCGCACCCAAAGGTGTTCCTCAAATCGAGATCACCTTTGACATTGATGCTGGTATGTATTATATGTGTACAATTTCCTTTTAACGATTACTTATGTCTTTATAGATGGTATCGTCAACGTTTCGGCTAAGGACAAGGCCACCGGCAAGGACCAATCTATGACCATCGCTTCGTCATCTGGCCTCAGTGACAAGGACATTGAGAAGATGGTTTCGGATGCTGAACAATACGCCGAGACTGACAAGACGCGCCGTGCTCTCATCGAGGAGGCCAACAAAGCCGAGTCTGTCTGCTCTGACACTGAGAAAGGTAAGAATCACTTTGGCCTATCATCGCAGCACTGCTGACGCCGTTGTAGCCATGACCGAGTTCAAGGATCAGCTCGATGCCACAGAGAAGGACAAGGTTACCAAGCTCGTCACGGAACTCAGGGAACTCGCTTCGAAGGGTCAGGCTGCTGATGCCACGGTCACCGCCGACGCCATCCGGGAGAAGATTAACGAGACACAACAGGCATCTTTGGGACTGTTCCAGAAGGTGAGCATAGTGTACAACATTCATGGTGGTCGTTTTCTCATTGTGTACCTAGGTCTACGAGAAGCGCAGCGCCGAGCAGTCTTCGTCAGAGCAGCCTGCTGAGGAGAAGAAGGAGGAGAAGAAGGACTAAGGTCCTTGTCTCGTCCTGCATTGGCTTTCCGTTTTGGCCCGCTCATGATCATTGGTATTAATTATTATGGCTTTTGCTTACAGCTAGCCCACGACGCCCCCACGCATAACAGTTCTCTTCCGAAAAGTAGACTTGACGAACATCTATTATATATCTTTTCGCATAGTTATCCACACCCCGCTCAGTTGTAATGCATATGATTGAAACTCTTCTGAGAGTCGTCCTAGACTGCGTGCGAAGTTAAACTTTTCTACCACGGAGCCTCGAGGAGTTCATCTCCGGGTGGTCATAGGACTGCCTTGTCCATGCCCATACATCGTGGTCCTCTCGTGCAATGCATATCCCTCAAACTCATCTACTAGATATCTCTTCCCAATGGACGTCCTGCTATCAATCCTAACTGGCCTCGGTCTTCGCCTCTTCCTCGACGGTCTCCAAGAACCACTAGGCAGGCTCGCGCCTGTCCTGCTAGGTCTGTGGGAGGGCGCTGCCGTGCACCTGCTCTCAAACTCGAACAGCAGCCCCGATCATTATCTGGCCTATGCACTGCGGGTGGCAGTAGACCTCTACTTTACAGCCAATATCCAGCGAACATTGATAGTATTGCTGTGGACCACCCTCGGCCTTCTTGCCTCCGAAGTCGTTCACCCTTCGCGACCTAAGCGCGAGCGTCGTCGCAGGTCGTCTCGCGCTCACTTTCGCCCCCGATCCACCCCAGCGCCAGTCCTAACCTCTACGCCCGCTATACGCCCGAGTCGTCCACCCACCCCTCCCAGTTTCTTCCTCCAAGGCGAGTCCGACTCCAACTCCAACTCTCCCAATCCCCACTACCTCCCAAGCGCCCTCCCCGAAGGCGAACTCGACTCCTCCGAGTCCCCACCACCACGACACATCCTCCTTCCCACTCCACCCTCCACCCTAATCTCCGACCGTGATGTGCGCGGCACCCGCGACAGCGACCACCGCCTCTCCACCATCGAGGAGCAGTCCAGCGGCGAAGAGAGCTCGCGCCGCGACCTCGGCTACCTCGGTGTTCCAGGCGGGCACGTAGGCTTCACCACACGCACTATCCCATCCTACGCGCCCTCCGCAGCCACCACCGTCCCCCCGCTCCCTGTCCCCAACTCCACTATCCGCTACTTCCACACGAGCGTCAGCCGTGCAAGCCCTGCTGCTGAGCTCGAGCTCGACGACAAGGAGGACATGTACGCCCCGTCCGCCGCCCCACTTCCTATTCCCAATGCGGGCACCACGTATCTTCGCTCGGAATACAGGCCGGGAACGCCGAGTGACGGCGGGGACCCACTGCAGACCCCGCAGGCTGTGAGATGGGAGCTCACCGACAACGACGACGGGCTCACGACGCCCCCTGGCCTCTCAAAGGAGCTCTCCCCACTCGTCCTGGAACGGAACCTGTTCCCGACCTTTGGGCAAATATTAAGTGCCGAGCCCCCCGCCGCCCAGCCTGTCCCACAGGCCTTGCTCGCACACAATATCAGGACGATTACGACGACGGCCGCAACAGCGATCAAGCCTGCGGGTTCCTCGAGTGCCCAGGGCCAGGCGGCCCCCCCAGCCGTTGAGTACCCTTCCCCACCCGTCGCTCCAGACGCGCCCCCAGATCTTGACCCTGACCCTGATCCCACCGCCGTGAAACCAGACCCCGAACCTGAATCCTCCTACCCCACCCCCGTTGCCAGTCCCGGCCCCGAACATGACGACGACGACGACCCCAGCCCCGGACCCACCCACAATGACGACGACCGGCAAGCGGAAACAGAAACAGAAACAGACGCTGCGAGCGTGATCTCGGCGCTCCCCGCGCGGCTCATGTACTCCAAGGCGGAGCTCTTGCGCACCCAGGCGCGCGCGGCGGAGGACGAGCGGCTCCGGCTTACGACGCTACTAAGGCAGGCGGCGAGCGAGGCGCGGGTGAGGGACGTGCTGTTCCTCAGGGAGGAGATCAGGGTGGAGGAGGTGAGGGCGACGAGGCTGCATGAGCGTGCGGCAAGGCGGTTCTACGAGGGTGAGTGTCGGTGTTGGTTGTTGGCTCGGGCGCGGGTCGTGCGATACCTTTCTTTCGTGCTAGTCCTCACCCCCCCTTGTCCTTTATCATCACGGTCGCGAGAATATACTTATATTGATGCCGTCTTCGTGTGCTCCCCCCCTTACGCAGCCCGCAACGCCTCGCAGAAACCACAGACCGTCGACGTGCACGGCCTCCGCGTGGCCGAGGCGATCCGCATGACCGAAAAAACGCTCCGCGACGCGCTCGAGCACGGCCACCCGGTCGTCAGAGTGATCGTCGGAAAGGGGCTGCACTCGGCCAATGGTATCCCTGTGTTGAAAGAGGCGCTCATGAAGACGATGCTTGGGTATGTTGCAGAGATGTGCATCGCTTGGACTGGAGCTGATTAGGTGCCTTGCCTAGGCATAGGATTCCGTGCAGAGTCGACCCGAATAACTCGGGTGTGCTGATTCTTACGCTGCCGGCGTCGTGATGCATTTCTAGGCGCATGTTTTTGTTCTGCTATTCTTATTTTCCAGATGTGACTCGCATATACTTGACGATTGTATTGATTTCAGGTTGCTTATTTAGCGGAAGTTTCTTGTAGTATTAGATTTTTTATTGATGTTGTGCAACAGTATGTAGTTTTTCCATAGTTCAAGAGCCGTATATCACTTTTTAATGAAGAGCCCGATGATTGCGCTTAAGGGCTGCATGATATTACACTTGAACGGCTCTCAAAACGTCGTGTCTGACGACTAGCACGGATGGGCCTGGACGCTGTAGTGCTGCCCAATACGAATTCCCGTCGCGAGCTTCAAATCCCAACGTCAGAACATGCTCTTTAACATGACAATGGAAGATTAATATTCCTCAAAACAATATGATTACAAGCGCATACGCACTGAAAGCACCCAACACAAAGTTAATACAACTTCAAAGTCGACGATCCCTATGCGGCTTCAGCAGAGTCGTCACGGTCGCCTCCCCCTGCTCCCGCCCACATGCACTTTGCGTTTCCGGAACATCCCCGGCATTGAGGTCGAGTCTGCAGTCGGTAGTGGCGGCGTGGTCTCTTCTGCTTTAGCTATGTTGAGTTTCTGTTCGTTGACAGGGGGGACGGGGGTGTCGTTTTCCTTGAGGGAAGGTTCTTCCACCTTTACCGACGCTATCGCCTGACTTGTCGCAGCAGCCCCTTGCAGCTCACTCGTCTCCTCCTTGACGACCTCTCCAGCACGCCTCCACTGCACTTTTGTCCATTTCGGGGCGTCCGTAGGCTTCGCTATGCCTGTCGATGTAGACGCTGGAACAACAGCAGACGTCGAGGCAAGTCCAGCGGGCATGGGCAACGCCTCGGGCTCCTCCTTCTTCTTCAGCTTTATGGGTAACGCGCCCGGATCGTACACCTCGCCCAGCCCGCCACCCCACGTCTTCTTCCGGAGCTTATACTGCCGCGCGTCCTCCTCGTCGGGCGGGTTCTCAGCCTCCCGCTTAAGCGTCGCCCCGTCCCCTGCACCTGGTATATCTGGCTTTACGTCGGCCTCGTTGTCATCTGGTGCTGCTGCGACGGGTGGGGGGAGAGTTGCGACGACCTCCCATTCGCCTGCGAGGCCTTGGGTGCGCCGCTGTTCTGCCTCGGCGGCGTAGCGCTCCGCGTCGGGGTCGGTGAAACCGAGCGAAGCGGCGGTGGAGTAGTTTGTAAACGGGTTTGAGGGTTTGGGGGCGGGCTTGCTGGATGCGGCGGAGGATGTGGAGGCGACTGGGCCGCTGCCGGGTTTTGCGCGTCCGGCGGCTACGTCTTGTGCATACGCAGCTTGGGCAGCCTAATTTATACATGGTCAACCAATGCAACTTGCGCCTGAATAGTAATGTTACCTGGTCTACTCTGGCCATGTCGCGTTTCTCCTCCTCTAGGTCCTTTTTGCGCTTCTCGCTTGTTTTGTAGAGGCCACGGATGAAGCGGTCGACGTTTCCCTTGTGGCGCATGCCGTTCTCGTGGTGCTGACGGGAGGGCGCATCGTCGGCGATGTAGGTGTCGCAGTATTTGCAGAAATACTTTTTCTTGGACACCCAGTATTCGCTCATGGTGGTCCAGGTGAGTGACGGGATGTGACGTGACAGATGGGCAGATAAGATAAAGAAGGATCAAGTTTAGGTTGAGTCTTGACAGTCTTCAATGCATACGTGCATCTCTGCCAGTATGTAGACCATGCCTCCCCAAGTGAATTTGCAAGTCATGCGGCCGAATTCCCATAAGGCAATTGCCAGTGGAACAACCTATACCGGTCTTGACCGTCAGGGACGACATATATGCTCTCACTCCTAGAATCAGGATGACTAGAGACCAGAAGCTGCGACGTCTCTCCGACCCACCCCCCCACAACATGGATGGAAAGTCATCGCTGGACCCTGTTTCTTTCGAGATGCATGTGGAGGATGTAAGCTCTGAGATAACAGTCTACAGGCTGTACAAACGTCGCTTTCTGGGCTTGATAGGTCTCGTGAGTTTTCCACATGTTGCAACCTACAAAATCTACTCACAAATGTCCAGGTTCTCTTGAACATCATCACTGCAATGTCCTGGCCGTGGTTTGGCCCCATCTCTAACAACAGTGCGTCTGAAACCATACATCATGTCGCCGACTAACCTCGCCTCCAAACAGTGGTGGTCGAATTTGGATTTACCTTGGATGAAGTGAACTGGTTGGGCAACATCGTGGCATGTGTTTACCTCCCGACGGCGCTGATCATTCCGGCGATGGTTTCCAGATATGGAATACGAAGATGTGTGCGTTTACGTCCCAGTCTTTGCTGTTTTCGTGACTCATAGTCCTTAGTGTGATATCGGCGTCGGCGTGCTACTAATATCTGCATGGTTGCGATATGCGGGAACAGCAAAGTCACTCTCGAAGCAGCATTCATATTCCCTTGTCATCATCGGACAGGTACCTTGAAAAATAAGCTTACAACGCCATCTTACATGTTGCTCCTACAGTTTTTTGCCGCGATTGCCCAGCCAATCTTTCAAGTCGTAGGGCCAAAGTACTCCGAGACGTGGTTTGATTTGAAGGGCAGGACCACTGCAACCATGATCGTTGCTATAGGTTCGTTTCCTGCCTGCTTTTGATTATTCTATTAACCTGTTGCACAGCCAATCCCGTTGGTGGAGCCATTGGCCAACTCATCAGTCCCCTTGTTGGCGATACAAGAAGATCTGTAAGACTTTTAGCCACCTACCACAAAGTCGCGCTCACATCTACCCAAGATTCTCGTACTCGGTATCCTTTCGACTGCCGTCGTTCCCTTTGTGTTCCTCGTTGGGACGGCGCCTCCATCTCCTCCCAGTGAGAAGCGTTTTTCCCCTTTGCTTCTCACATTTTGACGCAATGCTGTTAGCCTTTGCTGGATCCAGACCATCACCCTCCTTACCATCACTTATTCGTGCCATGCTGGGTCTAAAGACACCGCAGGACGCACACATGACAGTCCGCGAGCGAATCGACTTTACAGTCGTCACCTTGATATTCGGTACGCTGGTTGGCGGGTGAGGCATTTCTCAATGCTCATGGGACCTCCGAACTCATTTACTTGCAGATCCAATTCCTTTGCTATTCTCTCAGGACAGATCATGGTAAGACCTCCACGGTGAATATGACCATATCTCATCGCATTGCAACCCCAGGAACCTGTGGGGTATACCCCAGACCAAAGCGGCTTTTTGGGTGCTTGCCTGCTTTTAACAGGCATAGTAGCAGCAATCATTACAGCCCCATTATTCGACAGGGTATTCACCCACCGCCTCGGATTCTTCTCCAAGATACTGGTGCCCATCGTTGGGGGTGCTTGGCTTTCGCTCATTTGGGCAGGTCCGTCCTCGTGCCTCCATTGTCCATGTATCGAGATTTTTGATACCCTCATAGTAAAACCCCACAATCTCGGCGGCCTCTTCGCGATCATGACAATCTTAGGAGTGTGTTCGGTGACAATGCTGCCAATTGGACTTGAGCTTGGCTGTGAACTTACGAGGAACGCAAATGCAAGCTCGGCGGTACTGTGGTTTGCGTACGTCGGATACACGTACTTGCATATGTTTGGGCCAAGACTGACATACTTCTTGAACCCATAGCGGCAACCTATTCGGTGTCATTTTTGTTCTTTGTAAGTGCAATAACATTTAATCACTTGCATCGCACTGACACTGTCTATAATAGCGGAAGGCGCTTTACGCGCCGGCCCAAACGAAGATCCCCCGCTTAACATGCGCCGGGCTCTTATATTTAACGGCACAATTATCATGGCCTCGGCGTCGACAATTTTCCTAATCCAGGGCCGGCAGGCGAGGAAAGAGCGCGACGAGCAGAAACTGCAGGGTTTGCTGCAGAGAGGCGCGTAGGTGACAGAGAGCTGATATCTATCTCTATATATGCCCCGTGCTGCGCTGGCGATTGCCAGCTATACCTTTTGTACATTATTGGATGCTTCGTTGTCGCTACTCCGCAATTGCTTTGGCGTTTATCTCGCAATCGTAACGTCACCTGCCCGTCTGAGCCTCCTCGCCATCCTCCTTTTTGAACCCTTGAAAGTATTTTTCCCGGAAGTCCTTGTGGGCGGGGATATGTGTGACCTCTGCCTGTTTTTCCTGCTCAAAGGATGGACGAGGATACTGTTGATCTGTGATCTTCCGTATTGTCACCAGCTGCGAAACATGATTAACCCCCAAAGATCATGTCCTGCTTCGGTAGATCTCTTACCCGGCGTCCCCACGAGCCAAAATCTTGTAAAGAGTTCGCGATCACTTCCATGCCCTCGCAGAGCATCAGATAGATATCGATCTCCTCGTACTCGTCCGTCACGGTAGGCAAGAAAAATACAAGCCTGCCCCCTGGTTTTAATAGGTACCGAGCAAGTAGCACCAGATCCGCGGCCAGATGTGAAAGCTCGTACGGTTTGGTTGGAGGGAAGTACGGTTGGTCATCCCTGCCGGGAACAATCCGAATCTGAAGCCGCGGCAACAGTCATGGAAGAACAACTCACGACCGCGGGGAGTTTCGGTACTCCAGGAACGTCTTTAGCTGCTCTTCGCTGAGCTCCTTCTTGCGGCCGAGACGCTTCGCGCCGGCACGGACTCCATCTGGAAGATGCGAGACGTCAGAAAGAAACATAGCAGCAGCGATTGCTTGGCTCACAGGGTGGGTCTGTGACGATGGCGTCAAATAGGCCACCGCGACGCCATGGACTTCGTGTCACGTCGAAGGTGCAGAGGTCGAGGATGCGGGATTCGGTTCCATATTGTCTCGCGGCACTTATCACACCTGGGACATTTCCTGTGAAGCCGGTCAATGCTGTTCGGCCGAAGCAAGAAGGGTCCTACCTTTGCCCCTCATCTGACGCCCGTCGATATCTGATCCGAAAACGAGGGCACCAAAATGTGACGTTGTCTTTCTCAGCAGATAAGTGCTATGACATGCGAGTGAAGCAGACACGGATTGACTTACATACGCCATGCTTCCCGTTCCCATGAATGGATCGTATATCAGCTTACCAGGAGCCGCCTTTTGCGCGAATATCACGGTTCGTGTAAGTGAGAAACACGAAAACGGGAGATCTGCGTACCAAGGTCTGGTTCGCCATCAATAACGAGATCTCTGACTCCATGCTCGTGTTCCCATAGTATGCCCGCTTCTTCACATCGAATTTACCGATCAGTAGACGTGCGGATCCTTCTTCTAACTAGAAACATGGTCGTTAATCCCTATTCTCAGTTGTGACCGATCAACCAGACATACCAACCTGCCAAAGTAGACTTGTCGGAACTGGCCATCCCCTTGGTGCTTATCTCGAAGAATCCCATTGCGGCTAGAGTCTGTGAAAGTATTGAGACGCCGAACGAACAGCCTAGATCATGGGCACGGGTGCACACATTCTTCGAAACACCCAAACATGATCTCGGGATTCTTCATATCAATCTTGCCCAAGAGGCCCATGTATGCAAAGCTCTCGACTACAGCATGTTGCCGGGATTGTGGGATCTTGTGATTGTGGGCAGTCACGAGGAATCTAAAAGACGTGTCGGGGATATAGCGCGCCCATCGCTCGTGACTTGTGCGAGTGCAGGCATGTAGCTCTTCATAGTCGGACCCCTGGCTATAAAATTCATACACAGATCTGCGGATGAATTGTCAACCTACACGAGGCGTGGAGTCTTACGTACCACTCACTTGACCAGAATACACCTCCTTGCAAGGATCAGCACATGCTCTTCCTGGTTCAATTCTATCACCATGTATGGCCGGGTAGGATCTTGATCTTCTGGGGCTGGTGGCAAAGTCACACTGAAACCATGCAGCTCTGCGACGGACCTCAGCTCTGGGATCCTGAACTCATGGTGGACCTGAGCAAAGACTATCAGATATTGAAGTGGCATGGGTCATGAAATTGAAGATAATTCTACACAGCCACAGCGTTCATTCCGGCGGTGTTTGGCATAATTCTTTGGATGAAACACCGGATCGGCACCTAGCAACTTCCCGTAATTCTCCAGTGGCATTGGATGCCGTCCGCTGAGCTTTTACACATCGCAGATACAATAATAGACTCTGTGGAAAACGAGGAACGTATGTGCCAGTTCCCCAATCGACCTACTAAGGCCTAACTTCTGCAGTGACTGATGAGCTTATATACAAGCTCCATTCTGTCTTTCCGGAGACTCTGGTGACAGGTGCACTTGATCTCCTGGATCGCGAGAATGGTAAATACTCCTCTTCCCTGATGAGGATGTCTCGAGTTCAATGAAGCACACCCACTACCCAGTAATCAAATATACTACGCCATGCACTTACCCGCAATACGAGGTTCTCGGCTCGACTGAGATCTACACCGTTTTCCTGGACATGACAATATCGGCGATACCTTTTTACTGTTCTTGCCCTGCTTTTGCCTACGCCGTGCTGTCTTCTGGATCCCACATAATGGTGAGCTCCATGCTGGGTCTCCATGTCAGCGGTCCTTAGCCGCCTTCACCTACAGTGTAAGCACATCTTGGCCGCTCGCCTTGCGAATAAGCTCTCGCTTTTTATTGAACGACCAATGACGCTGGAAGACTTGCAGGCGATGATGATCCGCCAGTTCCAACTCGATACTGAACAGTTACAAGCCAATACGGTCGGACAGCGTGTACATATATAAAACATCTGATATACAAAAATACTACAGCGATAAGGTATAATGTATGTCACTTGGACCTCAATCTGAAGCAATTTCCTCAAGTACCTTTATCGGCACCTGCACCTGCACCTACACCTGCACCAGCATTTAGACTCTCGTACCGGTCCTCCTTCAGTCTCCACTCTAGCAGCGCAGCATACTCGTTCAACCCCCTCACCAACGACGCAAGAGGTTTGTTGCCGTCGGCATCGCCATCCAAGTCGATGCCAGCATCGATTCTAATCCAGTCCGCGACCTTGCGTATGTCCCCAGGCTCATAAAAGCCCCACCACTGCTCGACATCCTCATCGTCGTCGTCGACATCGGCAGCTTTCCCCTTTCCCTTACCCTCAACATGTTTCGGACCACCTCCGAATTTATTTCCCCAGACAACGACAAACCATGACCACTCCTTGATCGCACTGCGGTCCTCGTCATCAGCCAATGCGCGTCCTCTCTGCCTTAGCTTCTTGGTTTCTATGGATCCAGCCGTTGCGGAGGTGATAAAGTCTAGGGCGGTTTTCCGCTCATTGATCCCAGGGGAAAGCGCCCAAAACACACGTCCCCCACTGTCAGTCCCCAGAGGCGCGAACCTCGGTGCAAATCCAGGAAGAATTAGTTTCAAGACGTTCTCGAGGTTCTGAACGCGCCGCTTATGCGCTTCACGCCGGAATTTGATCTGTAGGATGGTTCAGCAAGTATCCGATATGATAGGTAATGACTATACCTCTGTAGGTGTCTTCGTCTTAACCTTCTTCTCTGCTTCCTTCTCCTTCTCCTCCGGCTTCAGCACCGCTTCGAGCACTTTTCTTTCCGCCTCCCACCTCTCATTCTCCGCTTTTATGCACTCTTTCACCCCACGCATCATCTCCTTCGCGTCTTTGACACTACTATCGAGCTCTTCGCGAATTCTATCTGTGTCGAACGCCATCTCGATAAGCGCCTCTATGACAGGAATCATCTGCGCAGGATGCGGAATAACGATCAACGGCCAAGAACCATTAGAATCACGCGCACTGCGCGTGATGCGGGTATTATATATCGTAGCAGATGCGGGTGGGGGCAGGGGATCAGGGAAGGATAGGATGGCAGTGGACTCTGATGACGAGTCGATGGCCTCACGCATACAAGCGAGGATAGGCCAGATCTTGCTCAAATTGTTCCCAGTCGCGCGAATGTCGCGAATGGCAGCTTTAACCGACTATGATCGATGGCACTTGTTGGCATAAAACGCGTCAAGGAACAAAGGGAGACACGAACCTTTTCTGTATTCTCGTCATCCTTGTCAGCCAGCAGCCCAAGAAGTCCAAGAACCATCGACCTGACGCAAGCTTCGCTCACCCACGGCGCCATGTCCTCCTCATCGTTGCCCTGGCCTCTTGAGCCGCAGCCCACGTCGTCCAACTCGGCAAGCTGGGCCTTTGGGATTATAGGCTCCATGACTGAGGCAAATCGAAGTATGAACTCCCGGATTTGGAACCGTGACTTCGCTTCTTTCAAGTCGAGGTCGGTGGGCACTGCGATCCACTTGAGCACTGGCAGCGTTTGTGTTTGCTGCTTCGGTTTCTTCTGCACAGCAGGCTTCACAGCCGCGGGGACAGCGGGTTTCGTCATTGAGCTCTTTGAAGGAGTCGTCGAGATGAACACTTCAACTTTCATCTTCGATTCCTTTCTGATTACTTGGGCGGCGGACTTGGTGTTAGGGAGTACCGCAGCCTCTGGAACGGAGCTACCAGCGTTCTTGCGCAAAGAAAAACTTCTATGAAACGAAACACGAGTGTTTTTTTTTTCAAACTTTTTGTGATTGTGGGACCTCACGTACCCAGTAGGCTCAAGGCCTTTAGATTTTCTGCACTTCGAGCAATTGCATATATCACGGCATTTCGGACACCTATAAAGCATATATGCGTTAGTCATGAAATTTCGCCCGTCGATCGGTCCAGCAACACCTACTTGAAGGTATATCTGGTATGTCCAACTTTCTGCGACCTATCGACTCCTTGAGATTTAATGTCGCTCGCATCCTCCCCATAACGCCTTTTCAAGCATGTCCCGCAATATTTAGCATTGCATCGTTTTTCCACACCCTTTGATTTGGTGGTGGAAGTAGAAGTACAGATTATAGAGGCTGTCATTGAGACGGATCAGCACAAATATTGAATGTTCGTAACAGAAACACGAACCTGAGGTATCACGTTTCTGAGAGCATTGGTGACAATATATGAAGCCATTTGGAAACTCTGGACAAGCATTGGAGGTAGTGGTCGGTTCTTGGAGTATAGGCGCGTCAGTGACTTTCAGCTTCTTCGGGCTTGGTATAGCAGATGCCGCGATATCACGTTCAGAAATCTTCCGTTTCAACATCGGTATATCGCTAGCTGAACGGGGCATTCCACCGTTGGAAGGCCTTAACGGCGTGTTTTCTTTGAGTCTGCTGGTTAGTGCGTGTAAAGGTGCAGACTTGGTGAGCGAAGGGCGTCGGGAAATAGTATAAGGCGACGATGGAACATCGACATAGACCTGCTGCTTAAACATGCGAGCAGCAGAGGCTGGAGTGGCAGCCATATGGTGGTCAGGTTCAACAAAAGTTAGTTGACACAATATTTCAACGCGTCTCCGATCACATGATCGATCGGTCAGCACGTGTCGGAGCGAAAAAAGTTTCACAGCCTTGATTTGCCAACTGTCCGACCCCCCCTCTCCCTTCCCCTCTCTCATTTCTTGGAAGCAACCCCATGGCCCACGCAGATCACACACGAGACCCATGGTGAGTATGATATGATTACCCAGGCTTTATATCATCAACTTAATTTGCCTCTTTTATAGTCCCTGGGTTATCCTCAGTGATTTTGGCGGAGCATTCTCAATGGGTGCTGTGGGTGGTGGTATTTGGTATGGAATCAAAGGTGCCAGGAACTCCCCAAGGGTGTGTCCTATCCCGGCTGCATAGTGGTATACGACTCGGAGGCTAATAATACTTGCTGTAGGGAGAGCGCTTTGTGGGCGCAATATCCTCCATGAAGGCACGAGCACCCGTAACGGGTGGTAATTTTGGTGTGTGGGGTGGTATGTTCTCGACGTTCGACTGTGCTGTGAAAGGCTGGCGGCAAAAAGAGGACGCGTGGAATGCCATCATCTCGGGGTTCATGACGGGCGGTTGTCTAGCTGCACGAAGTAAGTACCGGCAAGCGTTTATCTTTCTATCAAGTTGTTCTGACATTATGATTGTGCAGGTGGACCAAAATCTGCGCTTGGCTCTGCGATTGCTTGCGGTATCCTCCTTGGAGTGTTCGAGGGCGTCGGAGTGCTACTTTCTCGTGTATTTAGTGAAGGACAGCGACCACAGATGGCACCATGTGAGTTTGGTGATGTTTAGATGCGATGTTGTGTGCTGATGAAGTTTGCAGTACCAGCGGCCATGACCGCACAGCCTTCACAAGGCTCATCGATTCCCGGATTGCAGTAGATGTGTCGCATACCTCGTATATATCTCATTTGTTTTTATCTACATATCATTGACCCCAGTTCACTTTAATACGACATCGTCACTGTCTCATGATGACGTCACCCTGCGCATATAAGCCTGGATCAGGTCCAAGGTCTCCTCTCCTCAATCCACCATGCACCCCGCTTCTAAACTCGACCCTTATACGTCCAACGCAGAGAACAATCAACACACCCTCCAGGAGAAAGTAACTGGTGCCCTGCCTACATTCATCTCCTCAGCCCACCCTGTCTCAACCTTTCTTCCTCTCAGGTCTTCATGAGATTGTCAAATCAACCAAAGTTGGAATGCTTACCACCCGCACTGCTGACGGCAAGCTCCATTCGCGAGCCATGACTCCAGCCACTCGTACGGCATCGATCTTCTGCCCTCCTTTCCATCACACTCACCCGTCACATCAGCATACAGCGAAAACCAATTGCATCTTGTGTTCTTGGCCAATAACGTATCCCACAAGTTCGACGAAATCGAGAACGACGCAAATGTAAACGTTAGCTTCATGAACACCGAGACGACAGCGTGGGCGTCGTAAGTCATCTTCAGCTCACCCTACTTTCTCGGAAGGTCTTACCCACCCCCTCAGCTATTCAGCCAAGGCCAGGGTCACAAAGGACAAGGAGCTGATTAAGAAGCATTGGTCTTCCTAGTGAGTTTTTCGTCGTTGACGTTGCTACGACCGTTTCTCTAAAATTGCCATCTTTGAGTGTTGGAGCATATTTCGGAGACCTTAAGGACGGTACCCACAAAGGCGACGAGAACGACCCCAGAATTTCTGTGATCGAGGTGGCTCCGGATGAAGTAAGATACTGGATGCCCACCAAGGGAGCCATCGGGAGGGCGATTGAAGCCGGCGTTGGCGCCATGACGGGCAGGATGTCGGCCCCTGGAGAAATCCGAACTATCACCCAAGAAGAAGTAGGTTTTATTCAATCAATCTGTTACAGGAAACAGACTGGTTGGGTTTGACTGTGTGTCCCTCAGATTCAATTGGTTCAGGCTTTACATACGAAGTAGTCGACGGCGATCACGAAAAGAACAGAATCGTATGTAACTCTTCGGCCACGTGTAATATTATGACCCCGTGCCGTCTGTGGACCTTGAGCGGTGAGAATACGCAGAAAGAATACGTCCAAATGCGCCACATTCACACAAAGGACGCCCGCTTAAGCCGGGGATCAGGAAGAGGCAGCGCAGATCTCCAAGATAAGCTGTCCAACCTGAATCACGCCTTTGGTGTCGTTCGGAGGTGAGCTTCTGAAAGGTCAGCTCACTCTTGTCCAGACTAGGACTCCATCCCCCCCGTACAGGTTTACGCCTCAGAATACGTTCGTCTCATCTTCATTCAACATCATTGCGATGTTAATTATATGTCGGCTCCAGAAATTTGGCATAGAACGCTGGTCGCATGACACCTGAGCAATTGAAAGTGGTTGCGGCTCATGTCCAGGATATCAAGCGCATGAAGGCAAATCTATTGTCTGCATTCGTAGATGTGGAAGCGGATGCAGCGGTAAATTGCGCCGAACGGAGGCTCTGCAGAATATTGAACAGCTACAGTCCTGTGTGTGCACTGCCTCCAGAAGTCTTGTCGCATATCTTCAAACTAGGTCAAGAAATGGAGCGAGAGGAGTTTGGGGATGACGATGAAGCGATCTCAGAAGATGCTTTGTCAGTCTACGGACCATTCGAGGTTTCAGTGTCCCATGTCAGCTCCCACTTCCGCAATGTTGCCGTGGGGACTTGCTTGCTCTGGTCGGACATCACGATTACACCTGCTCTCTCGGGTGCGGAAATAGCGACCTACATAGCACGCTCAGACAGCTGTGGGCTTGGCGTAAGGATCGACCTAGGTGGTGTTCGTACGCCAAATCCACTTACAATGGCGAAAACAGGCA
This sequence comes from Lyophyllum semitale, assembly GCA_018851285.1. Taxonomy (NCBI): domain Eukaryota; kingdom Fungi; phylum Basidiomycota; class Agaricomycetes; order Agaricales; family Lyophyllaceae; genus Lyophyllum; species Lyophyllum semitale. The sequence goes on along the minus strand of JABCKH010007631.1, from coordinate 41,646 downwards.
TGGTAATTCCCCATTTGCACCGCTCCCACCGCCTCGCCATCGATTCCATCCGTGAGTCAGTAGCATGGCCCATAATACGATGTCTATGCAACGTTGCCACACCCATCCTCCAGCACCTCTCCCTCTCCGTCGACGAAGTGGAAGGTTTCAACATGAATAATGCCGAGGTGCTCCAGGGAGGTGCGCCGTATCTTTCGTTCGTGCGTCTGCGCGGCGTCGCGCTTCCGCTCTTCTGCCCGCCCCTCACCAAAGTCACCACCCTGCACCTCGACCAGACCACAGCCTTGCCCATCCTCTACACCACTTTCCGCGCCATCCTCACCGCGCCGACCCTCCTAACGAACCTCTCCATCTACGGCGATATCATCACCGCGCACACCACGGCCTGGCCAGGCATCAGCAACCCCATCAGCCTCCCACACCTGCGCTGCCTCCGCATCTGCGGCGTAGGCGGCACCATCTACAGCGGGCTCCTCCTCGGCATCACCGCACCCGCCCTCGAGTCGCTTGTCCTCAAGGACCTCAAAGAGCATGACCTCGAGGGTTTCTGGGCGTCCTCAGTCCACGCGCTCCGCTTCCCCTTCCTCCGCAGCCTCACCTTCCTCGACTCCGAGGTCTCGAAGGACGTGTATAAGGAGATGTTTTACGGGTTCCCTGCCATCTCGTCGTTCACTGCAGCACACTATACCACGACACCCGCCATGTTGCTGTTGCTTTCCGAGCCGCAGACCGTGGTTGGTGATATCCCGTGGCCGAGGCTACGCACGCTCACGCTCCTCGTGAATTTGCATGGGTTTGAGCAACTGATTGTGGACGTCGTGAAGCAACGCAAGGCGGTCGGATGTCCCGTTAAAACGTTGAGGCTAGGAATGGCTCAACCCTTGTCTGCCTTGTCGCAATACACATGGCTCCAAGAAAATGTCACCCTGGAGCGGTTGGTTGATTTCGATGGGTGGCCTAGGGCTAATGCAGACTTCCATGCAGACCCAGACGATATCCTGTTCAGCTGACGAGCTCACACGAAGGATTGGTTTGTGAATCAATGACACAATATAACGGTGTAATAGAGGTACTATAATGTATATTACGACCATAGCTTGAGAACATAGTGCAGCGGATCAATCCTCGAATAACGCTTGGAACATCTGCGGAACGATATAAGGTGCACCATCGATTCAGCAAATAATTCTCTCATATTTACCTTAGTGTCTCCTGGATTCTGGGTCGGTGGTATCTCCGCAGCGTCCTCTTCCAGCTCAAAACTCTCTGCACCCTGATCCCCGGCATTAGTCCGCGGCCGCTCCAAGAAGCTATGATAGTTTGGATCCTGGGATGCAAAGTCGAAGGCAACTTCTTCTCCCTCGCCTTCCAGCAAATCGGCTAGTTCGTCCGCGTCCATACTTTCAATTCCCAGCCCCGTTGACCGAAGGACCGCCTGATCTGTGACCGAGAGTTGAGAGGAGGGCGGCGGGAAGAACAATGGTTGTTGGGATGCTGCTTGTGGCAGGTGAACGCGAGGTGGAATAAATGACGGAGGAGGCATGGCATCATAAGGAGCCTCCCTTTGGGATGATGCAGTCTGGGGCGCGGGTGGAGTGGGACCTGGAGTAGGAGGTACAGAAGCTATCCGAGGGTCTACTCGCTGTACCGCTTTCATGGGTTTCTTGTTATTTAGTTCCAACGGTGTTTCTTCGCGCGGACGTTTCTTGGCGCCAGCGGCGACATAATTCTGGCTTGGAGCCCCGGTAATGGCTCCGTGGACCTGGCTAGTGGAAATGACGAAGAGAGTTTCTGAGTTGTCGCCCTCAACATCTATGAATAGCGGAGCAGCAGGGTCGGTGAAACGAAGATCAATAGCCAAAGACATCGAATCGGCATAGGCAATAGTGGCCTGGAAACTATCTTATTTGGCGCAGGTCGAGCATTTCAGTGAAATGGCGTACGTTAAATTCACGCAAATGAAATGCGACGGTTGTGGGAGGTGCATAGATATTATACACATCGAACTCTTCAGCACTAATGGTCAATTCCGTAGCGAGCTGCGCCTTTCCTACACCAGCTGTAGTCAGTAAAATGTCCCCCTAGAATACAAGATACCAAACCTTTGGTGTCAATGGATGATTCTAAACTCCTGAGCTCGACGTCAGATTCTCCGAAGCTCCAAATTAGTTGAGGGTCCGACTTGGCACCTCGCGCTAGAGGGAAGTGTTCAATCATATCCTTCAAAGCTTTTGGGCCAATGGTCAAAATAGATTCATTTAGCGCGTCGGGGACTCCTGGCGCCATCAAGGACGTTGGAGTTAGAAGAATCAAGCGATGTGTTTTGACCACGCCTAGGACAGGCTCAATTTCCTAGTATGATTCAAAAGATAGATTGAGACGCACCATGCTTGCAATGCAGCCGCACGATAAGTCTACTTTCGAGACTGTCCTGATCATCTTGTAAAGTTTCTTCCTCGATCGCTTCATGACCTTCAATGATGAACATTTCACACCGCTCTACCGTTTTCTCAACCGTGCGATGCTTCAAGATCGATAGAAGCGACTAAAAATGATTCAGTGGAACCGCTATCGCGTGAAATGGTTGCCGAAATGAGTACCTTGGTCAATAGCTGGCCGGTCACACTCATTGCTTGCTCGAAGTTGTTTGCCCCTTCATCGCCTGTCGGCTGTGATGCACCAACGCTGTACTTGGAAAAGAACAGCTTCTCGTATTTGAAACGGCAGTATGCTGACTTTGAAGAGTTCGTTGCAGAAAGTGACAGCGAGTCCGAGGTAGCATAGATGGAGAGTTCATCTCCATATTTTGATAAACATGTGAGTGCCTTCGTAAAAGCTGCTAGCATGAGCGAACATCGACATAAGAGGACTGAGGAATTACGCTTCAGAGCGAATGCATCCATTTTAACCTGCATGGTTGTAGTCATCGTGATTGTAGACGTGGAGAGGAATAACCAGATCACGATCAGGTTCGTGGACGCGTTGTTTGAAGCTGTTTATGCGGGTAGTAGACTAAATTAGAACATCTGCATATTTCAGGAACATCGTCATGTTGGAAAATGAGCGGGCCTTCACGCACTTGGGATAGCAGTGACCCTCGCAATCGCGCAATGGGGCTTCGTGTTTAGGCTAGCTACTTTAAATAATAGAGGTTCCGAAGGAGTACTGGAATGATGAGGTGGAGTATGGACGAAAAAAAGTGCAACGCGCTGGATTCCAACACACTATGTATTCCTGTAATAGATTCAGCCCACCTTTATCAACAAGTACGCAGCTGTATCATGGGGTGCAACGCTGACAGAGAAGCTAGCGTTCGCTGCATATGTTCCTGATAAATTAGCTCCAGTCCACATGTCGTGAACTTTCCATGTCCCAGAAGCCCCAAGTCCAGGAACGTTGGACAAGGTAAATGTCTTGGTAGCGTTACTCGACGAGGTGTTGATGATAAACACGTGAGTCCCTCTGGAAGACGCGCCGGAATAGTATTCCGGAGGTGAGGTTGTGGGCGTTGAAGAAGTGGCTTTGAAAGGGGTTGCTGGTGTACCGATACTTGGATCCTGGTGGAACGACAGGAGCTCCCTGTTCTTGATAATAGCCAGCTGGGCAGCGCTCAGTGTGCTCAACTTGATCCAGCAACATGTAAATAATGGCCAGAAGATACCAGGTAGAGAAAGGACTTACATCCGTTCCTCTGGGATCGGATGTTTTTAGATAGCTGATGGCGATGAACAAATTCGTACTTACAGCAAAATGGGACTTTTCAAGAAAACCCAAGCAGCGAAATGAGTGCGTTGCTCTTCTGTGGTTAAGGCACCATTCCCTAGATGAGACATACATTGATCAGCTAGATCCCTTTGGAAAGTCCGAGAAAACTCACCAATCTCCATCATATCCATGTCGTTATGCGCCCAGAAATTAGTAGAGGAAATATGGGCAACATTAATGTTGATGATGTTCGTGATATAGGACCATGTTGGGCTAGAATACGGTTAAGAAAGGGCGAAAAGCGAGGAAAGGGCGAAAAAGGTACCTCGAGTCCCAAGACATTCTCCATGAGTGGCCCTATTTGTATGATAAGCGGAGGAGGAAATAATGATCTGCACACAACGCATACCACTCGCGCACCCCAAGTCCAGACATCAGCCAAACCCCAGATGCAAAGTTCGTATTGTATCGGGCGTGACTGGGCTGCAAGCGCTGCGCTGCGATGACGATGTTTCTCGTTACGATGTCAAAGAGCGGAGAAAAGGAAACTGACCCCATCTGTTTGTATCGAATCGCAGAGTTGGAGTTACTGAACGCCATTTATAAGGTACGGATAAAGTCGCAGGAGAAAAGACACATACTACCAATCTCCCCCGGGAGGAGACTAGAAGGTCCTGTAAGTGCATGATGGCAAGTAGTAAATGAATCTACTTGCACTGCTGTCACTCCAGTTTCCAGGAACATTGCAATTATCTACGTTGAATGGAGATGAGCTTGTGAGTTGGTATGATAGAGAAGTAACCACACCATATTTCAAATAATCGATACCCCATTCGTTGAAGGTGGCTGCATCGATACTCTCAAAGCCAAGTGATCCAGGGTAACCAGCGCAAGTTGCAGTGCCGGAATCACTAGCGAAAAATGGTTAGGCAGGCTTTCTAAACTTCCTCCAGGCATGTGTAGACGGACCTGTAGATTCCGATCTTGAGACCGAGAGCATGTATCTTAGTCGCAAGCCCGGCGATACCACTTGGGAACTTGTTCGGATCAGGCACCATCCTCTTGGTGTTGGAATCGCGTGCCATGTTCGCCCAGCAGTCCTACAAATGAATGATAATTGATAAATCGAAATAGCATCACTCAAAAAAAGTCAACTTACATCGATATTAACATACTGATAACCAGCATCCTTAAGGCCAAGTGATACAAATTGGTTAGCGGCAGCTAACACCTTCGCCTCATTGATATCTAGGACAATGTAAAGCCCCGGTTGAAGACAATAGGGAATTACATACTTCCCCGGTACGCATTCCAGGAGTTCCATCTTTGGACTGAGTGAGATAAAGTAGCTTGTAGAAATGTTTTGGTCCCACTCACCCTAGGGCAGGAAGTTTTCCTGTCAATCTGGAAGGTGGAGACGTCGGAGCAGTTTGACCAAGAACCACGCAGCTAAGATTGAGAATCAAAAGAGCACTCGTGAACATCATGTTGATGAATACAAGTATGAAGCGCGACCATTCAGATCTTATAAGCCCGGAACTATCTGCCTCGGTGTCAGTCAGGAGAAGCTTTTGCGGTAGAGGTCTGCTGCCATTCACCACTCAGCACGAGAAGCGTCGACAGAGCATCGTGGGGATATGTTCTGATATTGAATTGGCACGACATGACCAAAAGAATGACCTTGCACCAACGCGACACCATCCTTCGAAGTGTGGCAGGAGTCTTCGAAGATGTGACGTTCATGCGGGCGTTAAAAGCAAGAAGCTGAGTTATGTTGGAGTGATGAGTGCTCTTGGCCCAGAAACGATCAAGTCGGGCATAGGCGGATGGCTGCGGATGGATCTTAGCAAGACCTGGTGATGAATTTGAATGAGGAACTTCGAAATCGGTTACGCTTCCGGGACAGTGCCAGTCAAGTTCATCCCTCTACTAAACGTAGAACGTCGAGACAGACGTCTCATTGATAATTTGCAATGGAAGGCATCACAAAACTGCATTTCGTTACAAGACGTCCGTCGTCGTCGATCCATGGTCAGCCACCGAGTCGCCGACTTCACGTCTGGCCTGCTAGGCCGTTTCAGATTCTTGATTTCTTTTACTGTTACAGTGTCAGAGATAGGCCAGATACTTCGCCCTTGATGCTAGGACCGCGAGGTATGGATCCCAGATCCGCTGGCTCCATGCCACTCCAGCGCCAGGGTTCAACGAAACAGTTGATCAGTCGATACGAGTCCATGTCTCCAGGCCCAAGCAGCAGACCACCCTCTCATGTGGCAACAACCTCGTCAACCCCTCTTAAAGTCCCCGCGGAAGCATTGCCATCTGATCTACAGAAGAAAGAAAAGTCACCCATTCGCCAGTCTTTTCGAAATCTTCTTTCAGTCTTCAAGAAGGCGAATGTTCGTAAAGGAAAGCAGGACCAAGAGCGCCCCTTGAGCAGCTTTCGTAAACAACATCCGCTTGTTGTAGACAATCCACCGAGTTTCGATGCACCCCCTGTGCTCAGATCAAGGTCTCGCAAGCTGACAAGTTCGCTCTTGTACCTTTCTCGCACCCCACAGCTTCCCTCGGATTGTCAAATTTTTCCTGTCTGGACTTCCTGCAAAGCTACTCTGGAGAGCGATAGCATTGTGATATCTTGTCTCACCGCACACGGAAACCCCTCCATCCACACCATCCAGCTATCTAATTGTACCGATGTTCGATCACTTTCGATGCAGCAGCTCAACCCAGAAGAGATCGCTTTACTACCAAAGAGGGAAGAAACTAATGAGCTCAAGGTGTTTGAGATTCTTTTCGAAGGTCGGCCAAGAGAGAAGTTTGCAGCGAACTCAGTACAGGAACGCGCAGGATGGGTTAGCGCTGTATGGTAAGCCCCCACTTAGCTTGTCGCGTCACTACACTTCGAACACACCCATATCTATACCGCTAGGGATATCGTTCTTCCATGTCAAGAGCCTCAACGTTCTCAAGCTGCCGAGATCACTAAGGACGTCTTGGAAAACCCCGATCCGATGCCAACGTCTGTGACAACCGTTTCGTCAGCCCCATCTCATTCAGAACGCTCTTTACCTCCTATCCCAGTGAATACAAAGCCCCACGCCCTTTTACTTGATACACATATGTTGATTGTCCACAGTCGGACGGGTTCTTTCACACCCATATCTCCAAGCATATACCCTCCAACTCGACCTGTCTCACGAACGTCGTCTGGAGTGGACTCCCGGTCCACTAGTCCCTCTATCGCGAACTTGAGCCAAATGTCGGTTGTGCGAGAACGCTTAGCAAAAATTGAGCCAAACTCCTCTCAATCGTCTCATGGAGGCCTCACGTCACCCACCTCTTCCAAAGCATCATGCAGCACTCGTTTGACAACGCCTGTGCTTCATTCTACGAAAGGACCGCTGAACAGCCCGATCGAGAGCCAAGATATGCTACGGATCTATAGTGAGCGATCGAGCGCCGCAGATTCTATCCTTGACTCTTATGGCGATGCCCCGGCGCGCAAATTGATGGCACCGATACCAGTATCTCTTGCTCAGTCTGTTCCAGAGGCTACGACTGTCAAGGAATCGTTGGAATTACCATATTCTACGACCGGCCGGAACCGCCACCAATCATCCTTGATGTACCCAGGACTTGAACCTGTTGTCGAGTTGCTTCACGACCAATCAGCGAAGAACTACGATCAGACGGCGAACCTGGGGGATCAGGTCTTGTCCCTTCAAAACGACATCCACAGGTTGCCTCGCGAAATCGCATCCGCTATAGGCATGGACGTTCATTCGAAGACGGTGCTGAAGATGGTGGCAAAGCTCGAAGAGCAAGCCAGGTCGAATGAGGAAGCAATTGGTAACATGAACAAGAGCCTGAAGGAACATTGGACGAAGCATGAGTCCAAAGCTTCTTGTGAAAATGCTAGTCTCGCCCAAGAACTACAGTCGATTCGAAGAGACATATCACAAGATCTCTCTTACATTCGGTCAAGGCTGGACTTACCAAGTCGCGGTCGTGCTGTCAGCCCCATCCCCACCAAGTTAAACAATGTGGTGGCATCCAATGCAGTAGCTTCTGCGACTGCTCCAACCGTCGACCTTTCCGGGTCGCACGCAAAGTTGGATAATCTTCTCGCCGCGTCTAGTTCCGCTTCCTCGTCAGAGAGTGGAAAAGATACACTGCGGGCGGGAGCCTCCAAAATTGAGGTAAGCTATTCTTTGGAGCGTTAGCGCGGTCGTAGCTAACCCGGGCCTCAAATACAGGATACGTTAACGAAAGTCGTTGCTCTTCTCCAAAACGATATTAGCCAGCAGGCTCTTCAAGCTCAACAGCAGGCTGACAGTGTACGGTACCTCAACGAGCTCAATTCAGTAGGTCGCAGTTACTCTCTGGGACGACACCGCTGACCGCGACTCTCAAGTGGTTGGAGGCATTTGTTAACAACGGAACATCTCAGATACACGACCTCTCTACTGGGGTCGATCAACTCTGTCGAGATTTAGGCTCTGTCGAAGGAGGTTCCACGTTGATGGCAGATGTCCGTCAATTATCCCTCGGCATGGTTGAGCAGGATCGTAGTTCGACTGCTTTGCAAGCATCGGTGGATGGGCTGTATGCGATCCTCAATGAGCACTTCGCGTCGTCCAGTAAGTCACTCAGCAATTTTCTTTTTAGCTTGTGGCTGATGTCCTCTGTTATAGACGTCGCGTCTATTGCAGCTTTGATAGACCGCCAGCGGCAAGATCATGAGGGATTGCTCCGGGCCCTCACTACTGGTACATTGTGTTTCTCTTGGTGGCCCTTCCGTATTCAATTTTTATATAACAGAGATCTCATCAGAAATCAAGGGAGAACGGTTGCGTTTCGTGGAAGCCATGAAGGAAGCAACTGCGATCAATGTCCAGAGTAAGGCGATGGCGCGACTTCCGAGTCGGGGACTTCTTTCGCTGACAATCCCATACAGTTCATGTCGAACAGTTCAAGAAAGAGCTGAAACGCGAGGTTATAGAAATGACGGAAGAGGTTGGACGTTTGCATCATGACCGACAGGCGATGCAGAACCAGATTGCAGATCTGTTTGCTTTCTACAACAAACAAAAGGCAGCGGCGGAGGTTGTATGTTATCCTTTTACTCAATGTCTAGCAGCCCACGACATAACTTTTATTCAGGACCAGTCACCTCCTCCAACATGTCCACGTCGAGAGCCCACTGGATTTACGGGACGCCGACCTTTACCCCAACCACGTCGTCAGTAGCATGAACTTTCGATTGTCTATGTTGTGTTATTACTCTCTTCGAACTTGATCTCCTTTGATATAGCCTGTGCTACATTGTCAATCCCGAGTGCCTTGAGGTTGATATTCCGTGCAGTGGCAGCGATTCGAAAATTGGTAGGAACAACAGTGTGCCTGAGGAGTTCCTTCAGCCATGTATTTGCAGACGAGTCGTGATGAACACACTCGTAGCTTTCTTGGACTCCAGCACCATCCATAACCAAGACGTCTCCCTATAGGATGACCAAGATGAGATGCCATCCCACGGGATAGGCGTATATGTAAGCTCACATGCCGCAGGATGACAGTTAACGCGATAGGTTTGCGCTCGATTTCATCCTCGCGTATATATTTGTGATGTATGCGGAAGTGCATAAGCGCAGGTGAGCCCAGCGATAATCCTGCTACCAAAGGGCCCAAACCACGTTCGCTATCACTGTGGAACTTGCAAGGCTGTCAATGTTGATATTTGGAGCATAGAAGATTGCCATACTGCCATCTTTTGACGTTCCATATAAGCGGCGCTGCGCGGTAGGTAATAGGTAAGATCGGATGAGTAGACATGGGAGCCGTCGAATTTTACCTGAGGACTTCATTGAACTCTGTATGTATTCTGAGGGCTTGAAGAATGCGCAATTGAATCAAATCGCGTGCTTTCGTTATCGCGCCCGAAGCACTGCTGAAGGGAACTGTGTTCTCCGTTCCACCCACATACTATCATCGCCATGTCAGCAGTACATATAACGAATGAAGGGACCATGCTGACTTGATATGGTTCCCCAGCTGCAAGAATTGTCATAAGTAGTTAGTAGTTATCGGTTATCAGGAAACAGGTTATTTACCATTCTGGGAGAAATAATTGGTCAACAGAGGTCCCCTGCCTAACGAAACAGTAAATCAAGTTAGAGGGCAAGGGAAACATCATTACATACATTTATGCTTCGAGGAAAAGGATGAGTCTCAACATCTATTGTAAGGAACTTTCATAGTGTACATACCGCTCTCATGGGCCACCGCCTGAATGATAGTCGACCGTTCGACGCGTGTTCTTGATATTCCTTAAATATCATGTCGGCATCTACATTTCCTACGGGTGTTACAGATTGAACGTGATGGATCCGGCCTCTGGAGAGATTGTAAGGTCAACTAGGAAAAGAAGACGAACACGTGCAAACCTTTGATTAGGAAGAACGAATGTCTGGATTTGACCCATACCGTTTCCATGCGAAAATAGCCTGATAGATTCCTTCACAATTTCTAGGTTGTCGGGTGGTGTTAATAATCTTGCTCAAACAATGGGAAAAAAGAAAAAACCTGAGGATCTGTGGATGTAGTGATCTAAGAACGAGACGGGAAGTTTCTCGTTCCAAAACTCTCTCGCAAGCCGGAGCCTGCCCGAAACACCGACTGTAGCCTGTAGAACCTCAGATGACCTGAATCGATATTCAGAGTGAGACGAACCTCACCTTACAATGCTTACATTCCCAATGCTCCCATTTAAACCTTGAAGGAGTTTAGGCCAAAATAGAACCATGGGCAGCACATACCTGCAGGACAACCGGCCGCATTTCTGACAGTGCAGCCCTCTAGTGAAGGCGTATGTTGTGGTAATACTATCTGGTGACGATTCTGGTTGACTGGGCCGGATGTCTCTGAGATTCGGTGGGAGCAGATAAGGAGGGGATAATCGAAGAAAATCACGGTTATAATCCAGCTGAGACGGAAGCTCCATCTGGTCTTGCGTGACCCAAAACCGGACACAGGAAGGGTTGAGGCAGGCCCATGCCTGCTGATAGACCTTTGGGATTCTTTGGTGGCAAGCATGGCATGTGAAGTATATGTCACCAAGTCTTGACGGCCTGGCCAAAAAAAGTAAGTTTATGTAGAGTTATCTATCACAAGGTCGACTGACTTGATCTCTGAAAGTTTGCCTTCCTTAATCTTAACTAGAGTGTGTTGTGAAATCAAACCGGCACGGTCCTCGAAGCTAAAATCAGTACGAACCAGGCAAGTGTGTCGGGAGTGAAGTTGCCGCGTCTCCTGGAATACTACTTGAAAGAAGATGTCTCTCCTCGCACACAGCTAAGCAAGAATTGAACCCTGAAACCATTAAGGCTTAAGTGGTAAAACACACCCATGTCCTCTTCCTTATGTGGAATCCACCATGGTTCACCCTATGAAGATTTATGAGACGCTGGATACGACTTGAAACGTAAGGGACTGGCCTGTCCTTCGCACCACTGAAATGCGAATTTGTATCGTACAACGCGTCCTAGCGCATTGTTGGCCGATTGATATTCCGCTATGACACTCGCGCTTTGAGATAGGACACAACATAATGACTGAAAGATTGACTAACCCCATGCATGCGTGATGGTGTAAAACCCAAGCACTGCATATGTGACACCTTTTGCACGAAGATCGTACGGAAATAAGGCATATTTATCATCAATTATAAGAACAAGAGGGCGAGACTCTCTGTAGTTCGTGAGCAAAGCCCGGACTGATTTGTCTTCTGCAAGTTGATCGTCGGCTAATTGTGTCATTGACCTTCCTTGATTACTATGAATGCTTTCTGCCTTCCCTCCGCTACATGAGAGGTGATGAGTAATGTCAAAATATTATTGAAGACGACTTGCCCATGTGACACAACCAACCGGCCATCGTGCTCGAAGAGGTCGCGGCTAGATACTTTTATTAGAAGACATTATTTCCTTCAGAAGTAACTATCACCTGGCTGAAAAGGCACTAAGCAAATAGCCTTTGACAAAATCGCGAACATGGTAAACACCGCCTTGATAACTCCGAAACCAGTCAAAGGACTCGCATACCTCCTGGCGAGACTATCAAGAAATCAATTAGCATCAGAATGGGAGGATCGATTGATAGAATCACCTCAGCCCATATCGGAGGATGATTTGGTAATGGTGGTTTTTTCTGAGAGAGGAGTTCCAACTCCTGGAGTGGCTGATTCTGGTCCACAGGCCATAACCTCATATCATCGGGCTCCTCAGGGCCAAAACGGGTTAATCCAGATGTGTCAAAAAATTTCGGTCGCATAGGGATGTTAGAAGATATTGGGCCAGATGCCGGTATCTGTGTAGATGGCCCCATATGAAGAAGGTGCCTAATCTGTGAAGGGTCCATTGCATGTTTTGTAGAAGACAGGAGCCTTTGGGCCAACGTCGACTCCGAATATGCTCCCAAATAAGATCCAATAGTCTGCGAGGATTGATTGTTCTGTGTATAATGGTTACACGGCAGAGCTTTGACAAGAGGTGGTCCTGAAAATTCCTTATGAGTTGCAGCGCCAAAAGTTTGGCACTGTAACAAGATCCTTGTTCCTTCTGACTGATTTAGTGGGGGCTCCACGGAGGTAGATATCCCTTCCGTATACGTGTCCGACGTATCCATAGATGCTGAAGATAATATGGTCGGTGAAACTGATGAATGTACTGGTGTGGCCTTTCCAGAAGGTTCGTCTCCTGATCCGATGTCCAGAGTGTCCCCCATCTGTGCTAGAGACGAAACTGCTTCATACTGAAAGCTTACAGCCTCTCCGGGTAAAGACAGGGCATGCTGGGAAGTTGAGTCTGGTAATGATGCCGTATGCGTTTTTAGTATCGGAGGAGATGTTCTACGCCGGGGTCGATGACCTGAGACCGATGCTGCATAGGACGCCTGGACCGACGCCGAAGAATCCAGGGTGGTATGGACCTTCAATGGCTTATTCGACCCAGCTGAAGGAGGGGTGTCGCCTTCGAAACCGCCTCTACTACGCTTTGATGTAACCACATTCTTGCCACTAATTGCGTTTTTTGTGCGGATAGGTTTCGGCTGCGTTTGTTCACCTAAGACTTTCTTCTTGACTACAGTGGAGGTGCGGTGAGGAACACATGAGCTCTTCTTCGACTGAGAGGGAGACGAGCTTGTTTCCAACGTTTCCGTACCGCTCGTTGGTTCCAATGGGTTTGGAATCGAGTACCCAAAGCCGCGTTTTTTACGTTCATCGCGTAAGAACATAGCAGCTTCGTCCTTCGAGTCCCCTAAGTCCTTCGAGTCCTTCGGGTATAGTTTCCAATAGAAGGTAACAAAAACGAGACACGTATCCTTATCCAGTGTGACCTCGAACGGCGGATGTTCCTGGGGAGATGCTGCGAAGCCTAGTTGTACCCACCTGCACGATGCCTTGAGACGAGTCGTTACTGAATATCATCCAGGGCGGAGCGGAAACACCCACCGCACCACCTTCCAAGTTGTCCGCCATTGCTTGAAGACCGTTTTCGATCTTTAACGTATTTTGACGACTACAGTCCATGGAGTCATACGCTCTGAATTCGGTACGAAAAGGCTCATCCTCGAGGAGTGTCTCGTCATTCCACACTGTGGGTTCGCGCATTCGAGCGTGGTATAGGCAAAAAAAAGTTCTAGAGAACTTTAGAGCTACAGTTCGATCTCATCACGTGATATGTGATACAGTGAAGGGGCATCGAAAAACTTAAAAAAGATGGGACGGTGTCTTGAGCTCTGGCACATAATAGAGTTATACCCATAGCTCGGGATTATTGATCTAGGGAGCCTAGAGTACAACAGATATCTAGCGTAGGAGCGTTACTTCGCGAGTGCATGTTGTAGTGCTTCATAAACATCGGCCTCAATCCGTGCCTCCATCTTGTCTGCTTCTGAACCGGTTCCGTTCGCGACCTTCAAAGCTTCCTGAAGGTTCGTGCGGACAGCCTTAAAGATAATAAGTTATCAACACTGAGGGAACAAGGGGCCCTCCGCCATACCTCTAGCGAGAAGGTCTCCAAGGGTGCACCCTCCACAACATTGATGGTCAATTTGTTGTTCGGGTGAACCGTAGCAAATCCGCTAGACGCTGCAATATACACGTTGAAAAGAAATAAGGAAAGCACAAATGTAATTAATTCGACGCACTGAACCATTTTTTAGATCCTCCGGCGGTTTCAATGACTTCCACGACACCAGGACGCAGAGCCTCTATAGAAGGAACGTGGTTGGCGAGGATGCCCATGTCTCCAGCTTCCGCAGCAATGTTCACTTGGACAACATCTGTGGACGTGAAGATTGCCTGCGAGTGACGTGACGCATTAGACTCGCGCAACCAAGTGTATAATCGAGCACGCGACGAACTTGGTGAGGCAGGACTAGGGAGAGTTTTAGCTTATCGTTGACCTCGGCATAACCACGTCTTGCCAGGGTGAACGAAGACGCCCGGCGGGCAGCGGAGGAGAGGAGTCGCAAGGAGGACATATTCGTGGTTGGGGACAGGTCTAGTCCGTGTGTTTACGGATTTGTTATCGGAAGATGCCGAAATATTTATGTAACTAGATATGTACATACAGTAAATTCTGCAATATGTTTACAAAATAATCTATGCCGGAGTGCAAGTAGAGTTACAATCCTCCCTTGTCCTGGTTCCCCCCTGTATAATCGTCCGGTAATAGCTCCGGTACACGTCTTACACCTTGTTCACTGTAATAGCTTAGGTTAGAGTGACCTGGGGATATCAGGGGTACACTTACATCTCATCGACAGCGACCATGAGGTCATAATTTATCTCTTGGCTCACTACTGAGTCATGTTTATATCCTGGATGGGAGCGTATAAAATTTCTAATCCAAGTCGCTGGGGTCTGAAGGGATCCTAAAATCGCTGTGAGTAGAATTCAAGTCTGTTCTAAAAATGCATACCATTTGCGCGACGTCTAATTAAGTCTAGGTACTTTTCGAGTATGACAGTAGCTTCCTGATCGACGTCCAGCGTTCCCAGGTAATCGTATACTAGGCGGAGAAGGCCCGGGAAAGAGTCACCCTACCAAGGCGTATAAGTGGCAAACGATCTTTCGGAAGAATATCAAGACTTACCTTGCCGTTGATAATTTCATTCATCGTCATCTCCTCATACTCGTCTTCAACTGGACACGTGTGAAGAACCCCGTCCTCCGGGAGGGGAGGTGGAGGGAAGCAGTTGCGTAATTTCTTTTCCTTCTTTGGTAGGGCATCACCTGTAGGAGAACTGCTGCCAGACGATGATGCTACGCTGGACGGTCCGCTACGACCAACAGCATACAGATCCTTCCGGAAGTAAAACTTCTCTGAACGAGCTGCATCCCTGCGTTGAGCCCTTTGCATATTTTCATCGACCTGTCCTACCATCAACTAAAATTCGAAGGGCACGAGCTGAGTAATCATCACCTTGGAAATTGGGATATACAAATTGAGGTTGAAGCCGAGGAGTGCCCGAGAAAGAAGAACAACAAAGACCGCAAAGGCCGCATTTTCGAAATCCGTCATCTGTACCTCCATACTACGGAACTCGACACGCCAGCCAATGGATGAGTTTGGAGGAGGTGGCTTGAAGCGCAAAGTCTGCCAGTTGGTTGACTGAATGTTCTAAAATGTCCAAATAGCAGGTTTAGGACAACACATGAGTGTCTCGTGTGCAGGGTACCAACCTCGAAGTGATCCATGCTGGTGGAGTCATCCTGGTCGATGGTTTCAGAGAACACGACAAGGGGGTCACGGATAAATAAATGTGAAATATGTGTCGACAATAGATCGTCGAGACCTAGAACGGGGGTTGAGTATATGTAAAGTATCAACAAAATGTGTAGTATACCGTGATTCCGGAGGCGATCGTAGATGCTCTGGTCGTAAGGCAGATAATTGTCATTGTATTCCGGTCTGTTGGTCCAGTCATTAGAAATGTAGAGATCCACGCTGTCATAACGGGATTTAGGGATCCTGAGACGATCGTTCTTCAAGGGCTGGAAAGAATGTCATCCCTTGAAACGTCCTTCATGATCATACGGCGTACCTTCAACCCACGTTCTTCTTCAGTGCGATCATCTACACTTCCTGCTATCACGTTCCAGCGGCAGTCAACGTCTGCAAGTAGACCTCGCCATGCGGGACTCGCTGCCGTCAACGCCAACTAAACGCTGGGGTCAGCTGATGTAGTTCTTCAGAAATATTGGAGCTGACAAGGATTGGGCCGACAGGGATTAAACCGTCATACATTCGCCTCGCTTCGGAGACATTGCATGCCTGAAAGGTTAATTGGAGGCAGCAGCAACCCATGCCAAAACCCATTGCATCAAGGTATATATGGTCTGGAAGCGCAGCACCATTTCTAGCTTCTGATCACCCCATACAAATAAGTTTATGACCAGGTAAAATATAGCATATCCCATGTACCTGCATCCTCGGGATATAACGAACGGTCCCATGGGATTGAGGGGTCAATGAAGGGTCGAGGCGTTTGAGAGTCGATGAAAAGAGGTAAGTTGATCGTAACTTTGGAGCCTCTTCTACGCCTGATGTTAGCTGTAAGGGTGCTATTACGGGATGCGTGAGCTAAAGTCGTAAGGCAGGGGCGTGAGACTTAACGGGAAGCGGGCATGTGGATTCGTGATCTCCTCTGGCAAAAAGAGGCTATGGCTTGAAACGGCGTTGGATGGGTTAAAGTATGGTTCGGTGAATTGCCCTTGTACACCGAGGCGAGGGAATGACGTGAATGACATAGGTGTCTCATTTGGCTTTAGGTGCCGGCGTGCGAGACTTCGTCTGTTCTATCCGGTTAGCTAGATGGAGATCGCATTAATTCTACAACTTACCGGTAACGCATGTTCCGTTCCACTGCGAGAAGATCAGGGATGGAACCAGTATAAGGTGAGCCTGGCGTGGATTCCAGCATGTACCGTCCATACTCAGGATGGAACGTCGGGACGGAAACCCTGCGGGGATAATCATTACGGGAGGCTACTCTTAGATGGGCTGGAACCTACTCCGCTGGACAATCAGCGCAGATGTTGTCCATGATCGTATTGAGCTTGGCGAGGATTTCCGTCTGGCGTAGTGATAGCTTCGCATTTTTTTGCGCGTCATCGAATGAAATAACCATGTACTCGATCTTCGTATGCGAATAAGACATAGAAAAAAAACAAGGAAAACCCGACATACCTCGTCCCCCCATAGAAGCTCATCTCCGTGTCTGTCCTTGAGGCGATCCCAGATATTTAAGAACTGGGTGATTCCATGGTACCTTACATGGTCTGCGTACTTCTTGGCTTCGTCCCAGGGGAGAGGAGTTCCAAGATACAGCAGGCCCATGTCTTTGGGCGTATAATCAACAGGGGGATGGAAGGGCTTGAAGAATTTGTAGTACGGGCAGTAGGATCTTTGTAAGAAAGTTCACGTTGATTGCTAAGTCTGCGTCCTCACGGGTTCATCGGCCCGATCAGTTCAGTATAACACTCCTCGTAGAGTGAGTCGCATGGCTCCTCGGATGATCGTAATACTTTATAGCCTTCTGGCGGTGAGGATAACAGGATGGCGCATTTGCCCACGAAAGCACGTCATAATTCATTTCCCACTTGCAATCAGCAATCAATGTTCAATGTTGAATTCAGATCTAATCACGTTTAGATGATGTGTACTTGGCACTGCTGTAGCGAAACCTCAACAGTCATAAGCGGTCTATATTATCGAATGTTCTCCAACACCGGTTCAATGTGTTGGAATAGTCATCGGGTCACCCATTTGCTCCATTAGTCGTCCATTTGAGGCAAATCTTAAGGGCAAGGAGAACATGGCGAAGAGATCGAGTCCAGGCCTCCTCCTGATTAAACTGAAGCTTTATAGACACGTCTCCGATCCTGTCCTTGGATATGCTGCGCCGCATTATCAAAAAGAGTATAGCCAGCTCATCATGAAGCACTTACTGGTGGGGAAAATCAACGCTCGGATCCTGAGACTTAACATAATCAACGAGGTGTTTGAGGCAATCCAGGAAGGCAACCATCGCGATATCAAACCGTCGGTTATGAAGCAAACGACCGAAGTGTAGATCCCCGGAGCCGTACAGCTCATACGTCGCCTTGTCTCCGGTGGTCTTTTCTATTCGAGAAAATGATCCCATTGGAACAAGTCGATAGCTGCAATGAAATTAGAAGGACTGATAAATCTAGTCTTCGAAAACTTACTTTTCAAAAGTATAGTCGAGCTTTCGGGCAATGGTATAAAGTAGTAACAGGGTCTGGCCCCAAGCTGCGTTGATTTCCGCCCATTCGACCTGAAATAAATAAATTTGAGCAATTGTAACATACTTTCCGTAGGCGACCCACAGGTACTCCGGGGACTCGGCCTAACCGTAGGCCATTAATCGTCCCGAAAACACCGTCATGTCCGATACAGAAGGCGTCGTTGTAGACATTGGTACGCTCAAGTTTCTCTAGGGTGGTGAAATCTGCGGCGTACGCTGCTCGCAAGGAAGCCAGTTGAGCAGCCTGTTGCTCGGCCATCAATATGTGATCGTTATGGGCTCTCCAAAACCTGCATCGTTAAGTAGTCAGTGGTTGGAGTGATGAACAGGACACCAACGGACTCCGCTTCTTCGACCTCCAACGCCTTTTCATCGAGTTCCAATAGTCTCAACTCCTCATCTAGCTGTTCGCGTTCGCGTTCTGCCTCCTTTAGCTGTTCTATCGTGGAGTGTTCCTCTGTTTTGAGTTTCTCTATCTTTTTATCGGCTTCCTCTCTTGTCAAACCCTGCCCTTCCCTCTCGCGCTCTTTCCTAACCTCTTTCTCAAAAGCAATGTACCCGTCTCTCTCGCGTTTCGTTTCATCAAGCTGCCGCTGAAGGGTGGATAATAGTATTTGGGTACATTCTGCACAAAGAGGATGATCGATCTCAGTCCGCGTAGAGAGAATATTGAAAAGACGCGCAGTTGAGCGCAGATGATGGGAGAGGGGCGAAGGATCATGGTCAGGTTCAAAATGTGTCGCAGCCTGGGCGTCGACTGACTTTACAGGGTTGTGACGCGTCCTGAGAGACCCCTTCTTCGGCTGGGTAGGGGAAGGGGTTGGTGAAGGAATATCCTGTATCACGCTATCTTGCAGAAATACGAAGGATTCATTCGGCAGTGGATTGTTGGAAACCGCAGGACCTCGTTGAGGTTGCTTTCCTTGTGCACGCGGCGAAAGGGATGACGGAGCGTTAGATGATGAACTGAGATTTCGTGATTTCTGCCACGCAAACTGTGCTGGAGAGGAAGGAGTCGATGGAACTGGTTTCTTGCCCTCTGACGACTGCCGTGCATGGGTCTGTGAAGGTGGCAAAGTCGCTGCAATCATGTCGTAAGCGGATGGCGCCAGGTCGATGAGAGAGGCATCGAGCTAAATTGAAGCAGCTGCAATTTTAGATAAGGCGTATATATAGCAGGACAGCACTGACCTGGAGCGGTTCCTTACATTGTTGGCAGAATATTGGTGCAAAACTCATGATGATGATTGTAGGAACGAAAGCTGTTGATATTTGTTTTGTTTCAAGAATCAGAGTCCTTCCGCTTCCTCCGAAACACCCCTCTCTGGGCTTTTCAATACACTCTGCGGTTGAACGATCGATAAACCTAGCGATGTGGCTTGCACTCAGCTGGCGTATTCAATTTCCGATGCATCACCCTCCCGCCACGGCATCCGTCTAGCACAGTTAAGGGAACATGCTCTACACGCCGTTCTCCAAGTCTTTAAAAATGAAACGTTGCTCTTGGTTCGGGTCTCATACCACAACTCGCTCGACTGTATTTACACATCCAGAAATCACTGGTGAGCTCTCAGTTCAGCATATTCAGGACTTGACTCAGGCTTTTCTAGCTAGCTGCTAGATGACTTCTCGACTATTTGCTTTAATTATCGGTATTGACCACTACAAGTCCGGCGGCATCTGGGACCTTAACTCCTGCGTTGAGGACGCAAAACGAATCAGACGTTTCCTGATTGATGATCTCAACGTACCCAGAGACCAGATATGTCTTCTATTGAACCGCCAAGCCACTAAACAGGCTATAGAGGATAGTTTTATGACACACTTGGTCAACAACGCAGCCATTTCCCGAGGCGATGCCGTTGTTATCTATTTTGCAGGTCACGGAAGCGTCATTCCGGCTCCGAGGGAGTGGTTCCAAGGAGACACGTATTCCATGACGACTGGTAATGTGGAAGTCTTGTGTCCTTACGACCACGACACGAAACAGCTCGGTGGTCGCGTTGCTGGCATTTCTGACCGCTCCATGCACGCACTCATTTTGGAATTAGCGCAGGCTAAAGGCGACAACATCACTTTCATCGCTGATTGCTGCTTTTCCCCTCTCAAATCCCGTGCAAACACTCTCGATCGCAGCATTACTCGTTGGACACCTACTATCAAAGCAAAACCTGACGATCTCTACACTGGCCTGTGGCCAGGAGCACGCGGGCAACATCATCCTAGGGGACTCGGATTCTACAAGGCTCACTTGAATTCCCATGTCTTCCTCGCGGCATGCAGTCCTGGGGACAAGGCCATGGAAGGAAAGGATGGTGGAAAATTTACTCATTCACTCCTCGAGGTGGCAGCAGGAATGTCACTTCACCGCACTTCATATTCCCTTCTCTTCGACCGGTTGCTCCAAAAGATGGTATCAGACGAGCAGCGACCTATTTGTTTGGGAAACCACAAGACTCGTATCATATTTGATGCTATCCCTTTCGTCGTCGATGCTCGATATGTGCCTGTTCGTCTTGGCGACGACACACGGCCTCGAATAGAGGTCGGGACAATCCAGGGGATTGTTGAGGGGAGCGAGTTCACTTTCCACCTGCACAATCATCGTGCCTCACGAAATCCTGCTATAGCGACAGTTGTTGCTTCCGAGGTACACCCGACATGGTGTATTGGTCGGATTAAATCATCTCCCATGCAATCTCTTCCTAAAACTTGCTGGGCTCGAATAACGCGATGGAATAACCGTCCTCCATTCCGTGTCCATTTAAAGGCCACCTTCATATCTTTGTGTCGAAACTGGAAACTCCGTCGCAGCATATCCACCAAAGCTGGTGGGCCGCAATCCAAAGGCGGCTTGAACGTCATTCGGGTCAAAGATGCCAGGCAAGCGGACATATCAATGACAGTTGGGTATCGGGATCTCACCGTGGAAAGGCATGACGAAGTCGGCGTTCGACGCGTCACGACAGTCGAGCACCGGGACCCCCTAGACGTTATAGACGATGCCGCGCGATTTCACCTTCACCTTCATCGAAAGAACCCAGAAACCCCTTTGGCCGGCCTCGTCAGCATGGAGCTCTTCCGTTTGGACCCTACATCGTGGGCAAGGATCGGTGAAAACCTACTTCAAGATGGGCAAGCTACCATCGTGTACGAGAAAGGAGCGATCTTCACGGTCGTTATTCGCAACACATCTGACATGGATCTTTGGCCATATCTCTTCTATATGGACCATAACTGCTTTGGCATTACGAATACCTATGACCCCGAGCTATCATCCAAAAACCCACCGCTCCCCCGTCACGCTCACCTTGAGATTGGCTCCGGACAGCCAGGTTCTGAGGCTTTATCTTTTGCTCTTGGTGAACACGCCAATCTCGACTCAGGCATTTTGAAATTGTTTTTAGCCTTGAAACCAGTCCCATTGGGCGTGATCCAGCAGGGTCATGCCCTTGACAACTTGCCGAGTATGGAAAAGGAGACGGATCCCTCATCTGTCACATCTGAACAAATCTGGGACACAATCTCCGCTTGCGTGCAATTCGTTAGGTATTAACCCAACAACTGTCCAGCATTCAAGTTCTAGTTCTGTTCTAGTTTAAATAACTATCGTCGTTGGATACTAAATTTATGTAACAGACACACGTAGATCGTTTGAGCAACACCTGTAAATATGTACATAATATCAAGGTATACTTAGGACGGACTACAGTAAGAAGTAAGCGATTCAAATTTTAGAGAGTACTCAAAGAGTACTTGTAACAATTTGAATGATATTAATAAGACGCGACTGTGATGACACGTGGTATGTGACAGACGTATGTGTCACGCCAACCCCTTCTGAGTCCTGACCGTCGCGCATGTAGGCTGGCTCTGCCAACGTCGAGGATATGTCAAACAAGGCTGTGGAGCCGATTGCATCTCAGGAAACTGAAAGTCTCGTGAAACGTTTGGCCGGACCATCAACGGGCAAGGCTGGGTGAGCTTGACTGATAATCATTTACAGGATCTCTCTGACTTGCCAGCCCATAGCCTTGCCAAGGACCAGACGGAAATCAATCGTATCATTGCAGAAGCGTCGAAAGGATCTAAGTTCTACGAAGTATGTCTCCGTTGATAGGGATGACATTCCACTGATAGGTGGAATTCAGAACGAGAAGAGGAAGGACAAAGATCTGACGGAGCGTATTGAGAAGATCTTGAGGCAGCGGGATGATGCGCTAAGGGGCGTTGATATTAGTGCGCACAATCTATACCTTCCAGATTTTCCAACCTGCTAACACCTCCCAGAATCTATCGAGCAATCTGCTGACCGTCTCGTGAGCTTCACGTCACGCCCAAGGGTCATATATCTGAGCATCCTTAGATAGCTGAATTGGAATCTCAACGAGACTTGTCACAAATCATCGTTCACATCGATATGGATGCGTTTTATGCCGTGTGTTTATCAGTATTCATCCAGAATTATGATGACTAAAGCGTGATAGAATGTTGAACTCTTGGACAACCCGGATCTCGAAGGGAAACCCTTTGGAGTGCGCAAAAACCTTTCCCCCCAAGAAGATATAATGATATATAGTGTACAGGTCGGACATGGCGTTTTGACGACTGCGTCTTATGAAGCAAGGAAGTACGGTGTGCGCTCTGGAATGCCTGGTGGGCGACTTCATTGGAATCCTCATCGCGTTCAGTGTCTGATTCGTCTTACAAGGATTTATCGCAAAGAAACTATGTCCCGATCTTATTTTCGTTCAAAATCACTTTTCAAGATACGTGGAGATGTCCACAGCGGTTATGTCCGTCTTTAGGAGATATGACTCAAACTTGTTTGCCGCTGGCTGCGACGAAGCGTATCTCAAGTAAGATTCCTTCAAGTTTTTGCTTGGAGCTCTGGAATTGATGAAAACTAGCATCACGGCTTATTGTGAGGCGCATAATCTGATCGCAGCAGAGTGCGTTCAGGAAATGCGCCAGACTGTCTTCGAAGAAACTAGGCTAACTGCTAGTGCTGGGATAGCGCCTACCAAGGTCTGACTTTTATGTCTTTTGCACTTCTAGCCTGACGAAGAGCGTCAGATGTTGGCAAAAGTAAGCAACGTGCAATCTATACAGAGTTAAAGTTATAATCCACGTCGTTCCAGATCTGTTCAGACAAGGTTTCTTTCAGTAACACATTCCGGCCATGCATTTATTGACCAGGTGTTTACCAGAATAAACCCAACGGACAGTTCGGGCTACCTTTCAATAAACCTGCTTTACTTTCCTTCCTGCACGAACTTTCTATCCGTAAGGTTCCAGGGGTTGGTCGAGTAAATGAAAGATTATTAGAGTCTATCGGAATCAAGGCAGGTTAAATTTCACAGCTTAGCATTCAGGCTCATTGAGCTAGACGTAGACGTGTGGTGATATATTTACCCATCGTGCCACCATCTACCTGATGGAAAAACAGTTCGGTCGGCAATACCTTTTCAGGACCTACCTTGGAGTTACGTCAAATGTCGTAGAGCCTACGGCAAGGGAGGAACGGAAAAGTATCGGTGCAGAACGGTATGGATGTCTTGAATTCGTAGAGGTAATAGCTGATGTTGGCGCAGAACATTCTCTCCTCTTAGCGACAAGGAAAAGATCTTGCATAAACTTGACGAGGTTTCTGTAGAACTTGAGAAGGACATGGAGCAAAGTGGATGGACTGCTCGAACAGTGACTTTGAAGTTCAAACTCGACACCTATCAAGGTTGGTCATGGTTTTATTTTATCAAGGCAGCTCGACAGATGACATGTTCAAGTCTTTACACGCGCGAAGTCTTTTGATCGTTGGATAACCAGAAAAGAGGATCTATACGCAGTACGTCGTTATCATTTCCCTTTGATTGTGTCTAATCTTTTTTCAAGACCGGCAAAGAGCTTCTCCTTCCAGAGTTCCCGTTGTCTATCCGGCTCATTGGATTACGAGTGACCAAATTGAAGGACCTTCGGGCACCTTCAGAACCAGCCAACGGGATTAAACGCGTACGCCGGACGAGCTTACTTTATCACTGTACTCTGCTCACCTCCATTTGTTGTAGTTCTTCGAACCTGTTCAAAATACACAGCCTCGCAAAAAAGCTAAAACAGCGCATGATGAGATCGGTTCGGATTCCACGAATCACGATCAAACTCTTCACAATGATTTGGACGAAACGATGCCAGGGTTTCATGAGAACGACGAAAATGACCACAACTTACATCAAGCTTTCGAAGAAAGAGCTATTAGCGAGGCGGTTCCTACCGCAGGAGCACGCATTACAAAGCCTTTGCTGATATCGACCCCTGCCCCATCTGTTCATATTCCAGATCTCACGAACACCGAAGTAATTCAACATCTCGCGTCGTCATCATCAGCTTCCGGTTCAGGTCTTCGGACCAGGAAGCCTCACAGTACCAGCGATGCACCGCCTATTACATCACCTGACGATGATTCTGGGAAGAGCGCAAACACGGAGACACATGACTGTCCTATATGCGGCAAGACACTTCGAACAGACAACCAAGGGCTTAATTCCCATATCGACTTTTGCTTGAGCCGTGGTGCAATTCGCCAAGCGCACGCTGAAGCCAGCAGCCCCGCGAAGAAAACCACACACTCTGGTTTCAAGCCCGTAAGCAAAGGCAAGGCGAAGGGCGGGAAATAAACCTCTTCATTTGCAGTAACCAGATTTATGTACAACATCCTGTAAACACCAGACATTTTACCCCATAGATACGATGTATTATACATTACATTCTGCCATAGGCAATCAGGAAAAACTCTCAAGCATACATAAAGCTCTCTTCTCATGAAGGTCCCACAAACTTTGGGGGGAGAATACCTTCAAGGATGGCTTTGATCTCTGTAGATCCAGATTCCAATGTGAGTTCGAGCTTAGTCGGCCATGAATATGTTTTCGAACACGCACGCAAAGCAAGCACGCCACTGTAGAAGCGGCATGTAGCGAGATTCCCTGAGTATTACAGTCTTAGCCAGCCAATTCGAAGGTAATAGTGGGTGTTGGAGTCAACCAACCGATTCCAATCCAGAGGCCCTCATGCCCTGAACCCTTCCAAACAGAATTCAGTTCACCCTCTCGATCCAAGCCCCATACAGGAAGGAGTTGATCAGCAACTAGTGAGCCACATATAGCCTTCACCAGATCCACTGCGTTGCCATATCTAAAGATATGTTTTCAGCGGCGTGACCTGAGAAGCTTGATGGAAGCATGCGTACCCTGTCGCGAAGACAATGACATCTGCATGAAGCATAGAGCCATCTTCGAATACCAGTCCATTTTCGTTGAAACTTTTGATTGCACTCCCACTTTTCAGTTTGATCTTCCCGTCGATAATCTCCTGGCTTCCACCAGTGTCTGTACATGAATTGAGATTCGCAAATACTCCAGGAAAAAACCATGTCGCACCAATATAGTATCCTCCACCTCGAGTCAGGAGAAGTGGGAAAATGCCCGCGTCTTCTAGGCCCAGATACGTCTTGAAGCCAACCTTGTTCAGACCATCCAGAATGCCCCTAGTGATAAGTAAGATTCATAGAGAGGCATCAAACGAGTCAGCGAGTCTACCCACTTGTCGATTCCTTGAGCAAAATACGGTGTGATCCTTTTGTGAAGTAACTTTGTGACGGTATAGGTGAGAGAAGCGTTGACACGATCAGCGTGTTCAAGATTGGTGCCTTCCTTGTAAATTCCTGGCATACACAAGGGGTTGATCAGACAGCGTTCGCAACTTTATTGCATTATATACCGCCGAGCATTTCTGCAATTGCCTTTGCTGACACCACATACGTAGGTGATCTTTGATACCTAGCCAATGGAAGTCAGCGGCTCGACCCAAACCGAGGCTGGAATAAAAATACATCGTTACATCAATCCCATGTCTGGTGAAGTCCTGTGCAATGTCATGACCTAAATGATAACAGAGTCAGCATGCTCACAGGGTGGGGCGGGGAGGACGGTTTACCAGAGTTGCATGATCCAACAATAACAGCTTTCTTCCCAACAAACCCCCTCGCCGTCTTGAAGGCGGACGAGTGGTATACTTTGCCTTTGAATGCGTCCTTTACCCCGAGACAGGTCAGTTTTTGGGATCATCCGCAAGGCTATGTTGGCTTGACCTGGTTTGGAATTTGGGGCATATTTATGATCCCTCCACCAAAGCCGGTGGTAAAGACCAAATGTTTGACTGTAAAGTTTCTGGTCTCTTTATCTCCTCGGCGGATAGTCACCGACCACGTCTTTGTACTATCGTCCCAAGATGCCTTCTGGATCTCGGATGAAGTCCAAACGCTTAGTTCCAGCGTCTCGGCGTAGGCTTCGAGAAAGTTAGCAAGCTACAGCAAGTAATGTTGAGCTTGGACGAGTGATAAGAGGACTCAGACAACCTTTCCGGCAGAGCAATAGACAGGCCACGAAGAAGGGAATCTGTGTCCAAGTCGAAATAGGTTGATGCGGCGGTTTCAATGGTTACACTTACGGCATATAGGGTGGGTGGTCGTACCCTGGTTTACATGCATTAGCTGCGAACAGGGATCAGTCGAGATTTTTGAACGCACAGGCGGTGTCGTGTAAACTGAGCGAATCATAACGGTTTCGCCACTGTAATAAACGTGGGATACAGGATCAGGATTGGTGGCCTGTCAGAACTCACGCTGTCTCCGATACGCGTAGATCGGTCAATGACCAGCGTAGGAACATCCAAGTGCTTCAGGCGCGCTGCCAGTTCCAGCCCAGCTTGCGCTCCACCTAGTGTTCGAAGTTAGTCTCACATGAAAAAGACAGTGCAAAGTCATCCTTCACCAATGATGAGGACCTGGGGCGATTCATCGATAAAATCAACCTGTCGCTTGCGCAAGGCCTCCCAAGGTTCAATGCATGGCGTTGCGTTGCGATTCACTCCAACCTGTGCGCCCTCAAGGTCAGGCCATAAGGCACATCATAACAAATGAATATTACCTACTTTCTCAACGGAACCCTTCAACGAGTCCAGGCAGGTGAATATGGTAAATGCTTTCCACTTGCCGTCTGCGCCGGGAACTAGGCGACCTACGCCGGACCCGCGGCCAATGGGGGTCTCAAAATCGAACGTGAACTGCAAGAGGGTGAGATCAGGGAACGGGTTATTGATGATAGGCCCGTTATGGTGCTCTTGAAGCAGGCGGAGGGACGAGAGATGGCTCCTGCGAGAATCGAGAAGAGCCTTGATAATCGTCCACCCTTCAAGGGATCTGATATCTGAGGTGAGAGCTAAGATGTCCCTCCAGTAAGAGTCCGGGAGGAAGAGCTCTTCAGCAGCATCGGTGTTCTGTTGCGTGTTTCTCGCGACAAGCGCTGACAACCATTCCTGTGCGATGGCTGCCGCGTCCGCAGATTCAGGTACTTTGGCATTAAGCCTGTCAATTGTGGGAAGCACAGGATTGCCAGCCATGTAGTTGGATCTCTTAGTGGATTTCCTTGAGGATGCTCCAGATATAAGTATCAAGCCTAGGGTTGCGGCTAATCGGCATCACAAGTGTGACACTGTCGGGAGTCTATTCCACAAGTGCGTGAGCTACAAGCTTAATTGGAGGGTCATCATTGGCACCTGAGGCAAAGTAGGTAGGAGAATTGCTCATAGCTAATCAAATAACAATTAATTTATGTATGTGCTTGTGAAATACTATTTCACAGGCGCATACATAATTAATTGGTATTTAACTAGCTATGAGAAATTCCCCTACTGTCACCTGCCTCAGGTGTGGGTTCACGGAACCACTAAACCAGTGAAGCTGAAGTGATCCATCAGACTCATGGCAGTATCATGATGTTCTTGTTGCATCCATGCGATGACAAACTTAGTAATATTTGGTACAAATACACGCCTATTATTCAACATATCTACCTCAATCATTCTCGCGAGTAGCAGAAAACTGAAGGGAATTGGTAAGGATAATGAGTGGTGAGGATGAAACAGCTTAATGAGCCTGAATAGTGGTCAATACTCGAGTAACATTCGCGCTTTCACCATCTGGTTTGCGGAAATATTATAGGGCATAGAGAATGCCAGGGTTGCAAGGAATCAACTCATACCTTGGAATTGCCAGGACCGTTTTTGGGTGGAGTCTTCGACGTCAACATCGAATTCACGACTGTCATTGCGGGCTTTCCCGCCAGATACATCCGACAATTGCACTTCGACGATTGTGTTATTGAGATCGACGTTTGACAAGACTGTGGTGGTGGTGGTGCCATGGTCAGATTCATCCGACTCTGATAGTAGTTCCCGCTCCCAGCGGAAGTTGTCCATCCAGCCAGTCGTCGTGGTCGAATGTGTTGCGGTGGCCGTCTCATTGACGGCGGTTGACTTGGGATGCCAACTCGCAAATCGGATACCGCTTGGTCGTCCGTGACCGGTGGTATTTTCCATGCGGTTTTCTCGCCGGATGTGGAGCAGCGAGGTAACAACCACTGGAACGTTGCATACGATCAGGGATACGCAGTCCTCGACGATGGCAGCGATAACCACCTTGTGTCCACTGTTGTAGCAACGGCGATTATCTCAGCACATAGGACCGTAAAACCAAAAAAACATAAGGCGTACGCATGAATGAATATGAACGCCGCATGCACAAGAGAAACGACGGTCGTGACGAGACAAGTCGAAAAAATCACCGTTAGCCGTCGTCGAAGTTTCCTATCGCTGAGGTTTCGAAGAAGCCTTAGCGGCGCAATAATGAGAATGGTGTCTGCCAGAATATCAGCTGTCATTGAGAAAGTGATGAGTGGAAACATTGTTAACGGGCGATGGAAGAACTCACTGACGAGTTGGAGGACGACCACCTGCTGAGTGAGAGAGCATTGTGGGCTGTTTTTATCCTTCCAGCTTGGGTTGGGTTCGCACACCCAGAAAAGTTGGGTAACAAGGATGACTGTGGTGGCAAAAAATAGAACAGCAACCACAAGCAGGAGTCGCCGCCGGTTTTCACTTGGATCGATTCGGATTATTGAGAACAAGATAGAGAGTCGAGCGAACCTGCAAATATCTTGAGAGGCTGTTCAGCTTCTGCAAAGAGCGAACTCACCAGACGCCAGTGTAGAAAGTTGAGGCCATTATATAGTAGGCAGCAACCATGACTCGCTTCGGGGTCGAGTCTGTAACGTGAATGAAAGAACCGGAGAACAATATGAACTGAGAAAGGGCGGCGCCCAACGCCCAAGCCTTTTAAATTATTGAGTGAAATGTGTTGATTAGCACACAGGACAACGGTACTCACATCGTCAGCCCAATATCTGCCTCGTCGGATCCATAAGCGATATATTGTAGTTGCGATGGCAGGTACTGTGCACACAACAGACGTGACTGTATGAAGACCTGTTAGTAGTTGCATCATGTCGAAAACACATGAGGCACGTACTGCCAATCTTGACTAGAGGATCGGCAGTGTTCAACATGAGTAGCAAGCAGTAAACGTCCTAGGCAGATGGTAGATGTTTAGAAGACAAGGAGGGGATCATATAAGCCGCCGTGTATTTGAATGCCAATCAGGGCATAGGTTAGGGTTTTATTCTTTGGAAACGACCGATCTTGGCGCGGAAGCAAATTTGTTCTGTACCGTGACGACATGATGAATGATGATCGATGAGCGGCGATTTCGGGTTCCAAGGCGCTAGTAGCTATCTACTTGCCCCGATGTGCTTTGAACGACGCCTGAACCCCCTTCCCTTCTTGGATACCTCTCAAGCACAGTTCATCAATCGCCCTTCCGTTGGTAGCCAGCTCAATCACCTGTGACTCTAGCACCTTGGGAACACACACTACTCCATCTCTGTCTGCTATCATCCAATCACCTGGCTCCACCTTCGTAGGAGGAAATGGATCCCCCGCGGAAACATCTCCCTGTGGTTGGATGAGAAGTGGTATATTGATTTCAGACGGTCTCGTGAAGGGGGATGAGCCGAGAGTCGAATGGCCCCTAGCGAACACCGGAAACTCTAATGTTTGGTGTTCGGCAAGATCTCGACAGCGGCCAGAGATGATGACGCCAACGACAGAACGAGCCTGAGCACCCGCAGTCATCAGTCCGCCCCACACCGCGTTTTTAGCGTCTGTGTGATCGATTAGCAAGCATTAGATTGAACTATGAGAGTCACTAAACGGGCAGGTGCATCGATAACAATAATAGAACCAGCAGGCGCCGTGTCCACGAAATGAGCGGATAGTTTGGGCGCCGTCGAGTCGGATACAAGGACCATTCTGACAGTATAGGCTGGGGCACAGATTCGGGGGCCAGAAGACATCATAGAAATATCAGGAAGGTAACCACCATGAGGAATATCAAGTTTAATAAGGGCGTCTGATATTTCACAGGTAGAGAACTCAACCAGAGCTGAGGAGCACGACATGGGTGGAAGAGACTCGTGTAATCATGTGATAGATGCATCGAACCTAATCTGAAATTCAGCCGCAGACTAGAGTTGTGCAAGATCACCGCTCTCGTTGATACAAATGGCACATGGAAACTGAGGGCCCCAGTGATAATTGATTTGGACATAATGAGCTTTCCTCTGTCTGCTGTGACGTACCTGCGAAAAGCGCTTTCAATGGCAGACACCTTGGGCGCAACTCGTGATTCCTCCGGCAAGCCTTCAAAGCATCTTAGTAAGTAGTAAAACAGAAGAGCAGCTCCTGGGATGCGTTGAATGCCACACCTGTCGTAGGCCATTATGCATGACGGTCGACGCGGGTTGATTCTAATGATAAGAGAACTGTAATTTCCTGGGTCACGCCAATGCTATTAATTAAGGTTGTATGAACTCGAGAGTACGATGATATGGCGTGGTAGTTACTGAGGTATAGAATGAAAGCATGTACACAACCTATTTCTTTTTTCGGGTGACTTGTGCTGGGCCAGAGCCACCTGAGCGTGGGATAGATACAATAGCTCTCAAGCCAGGGACCATGTTCAGAGCAACAGTCTTTGGATACTCATGCGTCAATGAAGCTGGTGGCAAAGGTTGTTATAACTTAAACTCAAAGATAATACGGCATGATGGAATGTAGACTCACGATCACCCTTATCAATGACATCAATCATTGCAGCCTCCCAGTATTGCGCGAACAAGTTAGCGTGATGAAGGTCGGCTGTTGAGTCTTTCATGGGTATTGCCTCCCCGGTTATCGCGTCCCTTTGTCCATACCAAAGAAATTTTACCATTCCTTCGGCAATGATCAAGGCCTGAACCGTGTTGTTGCCGCGCATGTCAGTCTTGAAGGCTTCGATGTTGCGAGGCGGACATTTCATCTCAGTAAGGATTGAAAGGATTTTCTGACGCGTCACGACTGCACCGCCGAGCATCTTTGACGATGTTAAGCATGAAAACACGTATTGGGGATGAAAGAACTGACGCGGAATTGCTTCTTCAGGGATCGAGCATTACGTCGCCTCTCTAGCTCGAACATGAATCTGATCGACGTCCAGAATAAATATGACATACAAAAGGTAATCGTTGAATATACTAGCATGTGCTTGGAGAGATAATCGTCTGGCTGGTTGGGTAAATTGAGAGCCCAGAGAGACCAGGTCTGTATCGCGTCACGCCATTCCTGGGTCCACCTGTTAAGGGAGCTGAGAAGCGCGGCACCTGTAGGGTCATCCTCAACGTCCTTGTATACGTCTCCGTTGCAGCATTTCTTACTGCGCAGGCCACGCGTTTTTCTGGCACTCTCGGGAGCAGTAGCGCACCATGCTGGGTGAAATGTTGGATGAAAAAAAGTTTTTGGCCAATGTCGGTAGACGTACTGACATTGAGCACACGTCTTCACATTGTCTCGTCCAGCATCGACATAGCAATAGCTACATCGGCCTCGCGTATCGGACATGTTGGGTTGAGAGCGCGGAACTTGACCAGGTTTTTTTATGTAATTACCTTAAGAAGTTCTCACGTATATTATCATCCATGCATCTTGCTACTACTCAACGCCGTTGTCGCTGTAGTGTACAGTGAGCTCGGCATAGATATAACATGGCCGCTCGCTCGCCTCCAGCAAGACCACATATTGGTATCCATCCCTCAAACCACTTTACGACTCGAGCCACTGGAGACTGGGGTGAGGATGACGCTTGGGACAGCGCTTCAGATTCAGAATCTCCACGTCAATCATCGCTCACCAAATCATGGAATCGTTCGCCTATATTATCTACAACAGCCCCCAAACCAGTACCTAAACCCCTCAGTAACTCATCTTCGTCAACGCTTGCATTCTCGTATACGCATGTGAGCGCTCCGAACCCAAGCTCATATTCTCCGCGAGACGACACCATATTGGAACCGAAGAGCGGGTGGACTCTTGTCAAAAAGTCCAATGATCGGAGACGGGGATATGCTAGCAATGCACCTGACCATGGCGACGACTCTTTCGACCCGGTGGAGGGTCAAGGAGACGCCGACGTGGAGGGGGATATGATCCTGGGCGATCTGGAGTCGGAGACGGGTGCATTGGACCAAACCCTACCACCAGCCTTACCCCCACACTTGAAAGCTAAACATGGGCAAGGTGTCATACGAGACGATGTGAATGAAATTGTCCATGGTATTATCGTCTTACCTCAGTGAAGACATGTTTACTCAAGGGTCGTTGCATCCTTATAGACCCTCTTAATGGTGTGAAACATCGAGCTCGACGTGCAGATCCCTCTCCATCTTCTGTGCGACAGTCTCAGACCGGGGAAGGGAAGGAGACCCCTGCCCACCGTGAACGGTCAGAAAAGCTTTTGAGAGAACGGTCAATACGGTCGAACAGGAGGCATAAGTTTGTAGACTGTTTATCAAGCCAGGACGTCAACATTGGTATGTGGGATAGCGATCTTTGCACAGCTAGTGCTCATCTACACAGCCGAGTTAAGGAAACTTGCCTGGGCTGGTATCCCAGCAGACCTCCGTCCCATGGCTTGGCAACTTCTCCTCGTATGTTCCTTCCACTGGGCCAGGGAGATTTTTGAAATAATAAAATTTATTAGGGCTATCTTCCCTTACCTACCCCTTTACGTTCAACAACCCTCGCGCGGAAACGAGGTGAATACATCTCCCTGGTCGAGCTTACCTTTGCTCGCGATCGCGAAGGCCTCGACCAGCAAATATGGCACCAAATAGAGATTGACGTACCCAGAACACGCCCTGGTGTCAGGCTTTGGATGCACAGTGCGACACAGCGGGTATGGTTCTTCGAATTGATGCGGTTCTCGCAACCGTGATGCTTAATATTTTTCATAGAGTTTGGAACGAATCTTATACGTTTGGGCTATTCGACATCCAGCTAGTGGCTATGTTCAGGGGATCAATGACCTTGTTACCCCGTTTTTCCAAGTATTCCTTTCTGCGTATATTGGTATGTAGGAATGTCTCGTTTAGAATGTGTTCCCCTGATGACGCCTTAAACAGATTCGGATCCTGAAAACTTCGACCCATCCCTTCTTCCTACTCACGTGTTGAACGCAATTGAGGCGGATTCCTTCTGGTGTTTGTCCCGACTTCTTGACGGCATTCAAGACAATTACATCTTCGCACAACCCGGTATCCAGAGAAGTGTGCGTAGGATGGCCGAACTGGTAGCACGGATAGATGGTACATTCACTTTGGATAATCGTCTTATTTATTGGCTGAGAAATGTGTCTCATTAGTGCCTCTATCAGCCCATTTGGAGTCGCAGAATGTCGAATTTATGCAATTCGCATTTCGATGGATGAACTGTCTACTGATGCGGGAAATCAGTGTGCAAAATACCATCCGGATGTGGGATACTTACTTGGTACGTCGTATGGCTTGAGTTTATGTTTGCTTGTCTTACGGATTTGTAGGCGGAAGGTCCAGATGCCTTTTCACAGTTCCATCTCTATGTGTGTTCTGCTTTTCTCGTGAGATGGAGCGAGAAGCTGCGGCAAATGGATTTCCAGGTATAAACACCCCGTATCTTAGTTCAACGTACCCTTCTAATATCCTAATCCAGGGAATCATTATGTTTCTGCAGTCCCTTCCCACCCAAGACTGGGGAGACCATGAGATCGAAATGCTCCTGAGCGAAGCTTTCGTCCTCAATTCCATATGGCAGAATGCGCAAAGCCATTTCAACGGAAAATGAAAATGGCAGATTTTTTATGCCGAATTTATGACTAGCGTATGTATTTGATGTAGGATTTGATTATGGAGTGTCGAGCATATCAAGGGCACATGTACAGGCATTGTACAAAATCTAAGGACTAATTAATGGAGTCAAACACTTGCGATGCAAGGAATATTATTCCAAAGATTAGAACACTCATATCCTGGACAAGCTACTCAACCATATGATCTCGCCTTCACGAAGGCAATCTCTCTGTCGAACGCCTCTTTGAGGAGTTTTGCCTGCTCTTCGCTTTGAAGTCGCACGCTATAAGTCTGCGAAGTCCCTGCCTCATCATGGCCAACAAATGTGAGGGCTTTTTTGGATAGAGTAGGTTTCAGGCCTGAGTAGATGTTAAAGTTCTGACAAAGACAATCAGGCTGACGGCAAATATTGGCAGGAAAATGGTACGAACAATGTTAATCTTTCCCGTACTGCTATTTCGAAGAAGGATTCTCCTTAACTCTGTTTCTTTGTGTTTCTTCAAACGCAGAACACCTGCAACCACATCAGGGTTAAAACTGCCGTCGCCATGCCAATATGAACCTACCATAACCCAGTTCGAGCCAGTTCGAGCCTTCCTTCTCATCTGGCTTTCTTAGTCGGAATGCCTTCAGCTTGACAGCGTGCATAGTCTCCTCATTCTCTTCACCTTCACCCTCCTCGTCGTGTTGATATTTAGTCGACATGCCAAAGGTTGCCTCGCCATCAGCTTTGGCCTGACCTTCTTGACTTTCTGTAATGGTGGTTTCTACATCGTCCTTGTTGTCCGCATCATCCGATGAAGTGATCCCGGTGGTAGCCACCTCAACAGCTGATGTCTTTGGAGGGCTCCCAAACCCAAAACCTACAGGGTTCCCTATACTTCCACCTGCAGGCCTACTACCAAAACCTCCGAAACCGCCAAATGATCCCGATTTCGCTGGGGAGGGCGTAGAGAACGAGGGATTATAAATGGTGGTAGATGACGATGTCCCATTGCCAAAAGCGCTAGTTCCAGTGTTGGACGCTGGGGGAGTGCCAAAGGTAAACGATGCTGATGCGGTGTTCTCCGTCGTCCTAAAGGCAGAATTAGAAGCACCAGGCATAGAGGAAGCACCAAAACCGGATGTGTTTGCTGACGATTTGTTTTTCTCTGTGCTGGTATCAGGCGCAGGGGAAGCAGCGAAAGTGAAAGAGGAGGATGACGGTATTGTGTGCTCCGCTGTTCCGAAGAGACTTGAGCCATTGGAGGTGGATCCTCCTGAGGATGATGCAAAGCCAGAGCTTGGCTTCAGCACGAAGGGACTCGTAGATGTGCTTGCCTGCGTTGCGGGGGGTGCGGCAAAGGAAAATCCTGACGTTGAGGCAGGAGTTAGTGTAGAGGTGAAAGACGGCCCAGACAAGGATGTCGAAGATGCCGATGTTGGCTGAGGCTTCCAGCCTCCAGCACTATTCTCTGAGATTTTAGATGTCGATGTGCTGGGTTGAGGGAAACCGGTGAATTTGGTAGGTGGTGCTGGCATGGAAGTAAGCTTAGGAGCTGCCGGCGGTTCAGACGACGTTTTAGACTTCTCGTCGAATTCTTTCTGAACATCTAAGCGCAGACTCTTGTACCGATCGAGGAGATCTGAGATGTCTGCAAAAGGATCCTCTTCGGTAGCCTTAGATAGGGCATCCAGGAGTGAGGCGTTTAGACCACGGAGAGACGTGTAGTACTTGAACAAGGTCGGGTCGTCCACATCGGGTGCCTTGCTAGATGGCAGTGGTGCCGTTTGCTGCGGAGGTTGTGACGGTGTAGGCTCTGGCTTGGATGAGGGTTGGCTGAGGAAGGATGCAAATGTCTTTGCAGTATTGGACGCCGTGGGTGCGACTGTCTGGGTGCTCGGTTCAGGTTTAAGGATCGAGAACTGGGAAGTTGTAGTGTTGAAGGGTGATGTTGCAGCTGGCGGTGCTGAGAAGGAAAAGGAATTAGTAGATGGAGTACCAAACCCTGAGAAGCCACCAAATTTTGGTACAGGAGTGGGAGACGTCTGCAGGAAGGTGAGCTCAGTCTCAAAGACATGAAACTGGTACGAACGTCTGGTACTGGTGCTGCATTCTGTGGTGCAGGTGAAGTGAATGAACGCTTTGGCAATCCACGCATCCTGGAAGTTTCTGAGGTTGAGTTTGGGTAAAGCAGACGGAAATAACAGCGACTAACGGTCGAGAGGCTAAAACGGTGTCGCTTGCTTTTCGAAAGCCCTCGTCAGGTACTTCCTAGACAGCGCGTTAGCACATGTCATTGTCGGACGATGGAGAGTGACACACTTCGTCTTCATCCTCGTCGGCATTGTCTTTATGAAGGTCTTTCTCTGCACCACGCTTCATGGTTGTGTCAGAACAAACGCGTTCCAACTTTTTCAAAGTCAGCACGTGAGCTGCATTTGAATGTAACAATGACATTGACAATGAACAAACAAGGATTACGATTCCAGTTATTGTTACAGGTCTACGTTACAGTGCAGGTTAAATAAAAAGGTCTCCGGGTTGAGTTAGAAGAAAGAGAAATAACTCAGTGGGAAGAGTACAATCAGTCTAGAGTATGAACGTATCAATTGAAAGAGGGCGCTTTAACGGGCAGTGCAGTCTTCAACGCCTGGAAGGTAAACTGCAACCCACTATAGATAGCCCATAGCATGGACACTAGATGGACGACAATCAGTCTTGGGCAGAAGGATATAATCAAAATAACACGTACTGAAGAGTATCGGAAGCCAGAAGATTAACAACATTTTATCGTCTGTGGGTAAGTCACAGTGAGTGGACAAACCAAGTTAGACAAAGAAGGAACGCACGCTTTTTCTGGAGTCCCTGCGTTTGCCTCGTGCCTGGCCGGTACCCATATGCATCGACCTCTTGATCAGGCACTGCAGCCATGTTGTACCCAATGGGCCGAATATCAGCTGTAGAAGATGGACGGGCCGTTTCGCTGGTGCTGATTTCTTCTCTTTCGTGTTCCGTTGGAACGACTCCAGGAGTACCAGAGATGGCTGCAGGCGACTCGTCTGGCTGGGCTGCCCGAGGCGTATATACCGGTGGCGGCATCTCCTCTTGCCTGGCAATTGCGACGGCATGCGCGAACCATTTCTCCCAGATGGCGCGCAGCTCCTGAGCGGTGCGGATAGCGCCAGCACCAACACCCTTCGCGGCGTCATCGGCCTTATTCGTGTCCTGTACTTGATCACCTCCAAAGAAAGCAGGCCAGCCAGGCATTATGGGCACATAGATAGGGAAGATCATAGGGATTTGAGGGAGTGCCCCCCAAGGAACGGCTGGCATCCCAGGCAAATGGGGCAGATGTGGGAGCTGTGGTAGTGGGAGCTGCGGCATAGTCGGCATGATGCCCTGTGCCGGGAATTGTGCCAATGTGCGCTGAATCATCTCGATGAATGACGCAGTCTGCTTGGCATCAACTCCATCCGTGTCCACCCTCTTCTCGTCGTTCTTTTCGGACGCATCAGGAAGTGGGGGTGGGGGTGTCGCAGCTCGTGATATATCAGTAGAGCGTGTGAGCATTGGGGTATTCTTCCCAGAAGTACCTATACGGCGGAGGTTCCGGCGAGACAGCCGTTTCGCCGGGGTTCGTCGTCGTACGCACGTCTCTGACTCTTCCTCGGCATCGCCCCATTGCGCTTCTTCGTCAGAATCCGATTCGTCGCTTTCTGTGATGCCGTCACTAATGCCATCGTCAAATAGTCCGCCAATTTCTGGTGAGCACTCTCCTGGGGTCTTGCCAAGGGCATTGACAATCTCTCTATCAGCGCCGGCCTCCAACAAGGTATGGACACAGGCTTCTGATCTCGAGAGGGCAGCAAAGTGCAGCGCTGTATAGCCGTTCCTATCACGTGCGTCCAGATCGATTCCATGTTTCACTAAGAAAGTCACCAGTGATGAGAAACCTAAGAAAGCTGCGAGATGTAGCAGCGTTTGTCCACTAGGCGTGGCGTGACAGATGGCTTTAGGGGTTGAAATGGAGTTCGGGGCCCGATAGTCCAGAGGCGTATCAAGCACTGTGAGGAAATCAATGAGGACAGTCTCGAAATTTTCACTTTCGCCCGCACGGCTGAGAAGCAAGGGACGGAGGTCACGGGCAGAGGAGACGGAAGACGCTAGTTGCATCATGTTGCTGTTGTTACCCCCGTTTTGTGAATCTGAATTGTCGGACCCGCCAACTATGCGCATAGCAACATGTTTCGCATCCTCAATCTTGCCGGTCATCTTAAGACCAACAACTTGAAGGGCGAGCTCCATCCTGGAACAATGAGTGAATCAAGAATGATAAAATCTGGAAGGAGGTGCTTACAAAGCTCTGTCGGACTCGTCCGCATACGTGAAGAGGGAGGGAGGCGCGCTCGTCGGGTCTGCCAATTTAGGGAACCCTTCGAACCAAACTGCCACAACACCAGCGGTTGCACGAGGTGGAAGAACACACACTAGTGTATTATCACTCCATCGTTGTGTGGAACTCGCCGTGACATCGCCAAATATGCAATTCAACTGCAGAGACGGATGGAAGTTGGCACCAAGGACAGTGACCTCGATTCCGCCATGTGTCGGTCCCATATTGGGGATGAGGCGATGAATAATAGGAAGCTGCATTAAAATATCTTGTTGCGTTTGATGATTATCGAAGAACATGAAAGGCATGGGGTGTGGGTGTGTGGACATTACCACAGAAGGCATTGTGTGTAAAGAAAGTGGGGATGGGGCATGCGTCATTTCATGCTGTCGATGGCGATCAGGTAAATTTATGTCAGGGCTCCGATCCAACGGCGTAGAAAGGGTATCGGGAGAAGATGATTCAGAGCCATGGGAAGAGTACTGCAGCTGTGGTGGTGGTGGTTGCATAGGTATGGGATCCGAAGCAAGCATTTGTTGGATGACAGCGGAAGGCGTCGAAGACCTCGTGATGGGCAATGATGAGAAAGTAGTTGAAGGCGACGGTGCACTTGCTACGCTGCCTTCTCTCGATGTCCGATTAGGCTTAGCCGAAGAGTCGTACGGCTTGGGCCGCTTAGTGCCCGAGTCCTGTTTCCGTTTCGAAGGTGCACGAGCTTCAGGCAATATCTCAGTCACGGTCCCTATAACTTGAGACCAGTCGTTCATGAAGCCATTGGTGAATTCAGCCTGTCGCGCTGTATTCGAGGATGGAGCTGTTTTGTGGTCATCAGTGATCATGATGGGCCTTGATGACCCAGTGCCCACAATCCGGCCTTGGTGGTCCATCATGGTGAAGTGAACATTGAAGCCAACCTTTTCCCGATGGTGCCGACAGTAGCAAGTTATGCGAAGGGGGAGGACAACTGAACCTGATGAGAAGTCGAGAACCTCAGCGCAATTAAACTGAATTATGCTGGTTGTATCTTCAGTCTGTTTGTTCTTTGACGGGCGGTTCAACAAAGGATCATCGCCTGAGTCGGTGTCCGACCGTGCAGGTCTCACGCGGGCCGCGAGTTTCTTCGCGACACGCTTTGCCTAGGATCTAGTCAGAACGGCGTTAAGACGAAACGTTGGGTTGAATGCTTACTTCGCGCGCCTGACAACTCGAGCAGCTCAAAACACGATTATGGGGTGGTGATGCACACGTGATGGTCGCCGAAAGATGCAGCATATCTTGAGGTTCAGGATCTTTGCTATGTCAGTAAATCACGAGAGTCAGGAAGAAACGTTACTTCTTACCTATTTTACCTTGCTTGCGCGTACGCTTCTTTGTTGCCGTTCCCAGTGGCAACTTGAGCCATTTCCACGATCCCACACGGTCGTACTTGTAAGGGTCGGATGAAGAGCTTGCATCCGCCAGGTCAACAGTGACTCGTACTTGAGTCTCAACACGCGATTTGGTGCCCCCATCTGGAATACTGGGGACCATGATTGGAAGACTACAAGATAATTCATGAGAGTTGAAGGCACGAATAACATGCATACATACTTATAACACGACTCCTTTGGTGGGTGAACAACTCTCTGGTTCATTGACGAAGGATCTTGTTTGCGGGGCAAAGAAGCAGGCGGTGGGATGGGTTTGGTCACTGACATAGGGCTATTACGCGAAGGTATAAGAAGATTGCATGGCCTAGAATTGGGGACTATCGGGTCGACAGGGGGCTGGGAAGAGTTGGCGTGGGCAGACTTCAGTGGAAGTGAGGTGTATGTCATAGGAGAATTGAAGTTAGACATAGGTGAACTATTGGACATGAGTCGCGTTTAGGTTAGAATGAATGTAGAGACGTACTCGTCATATGCGTGCTGCTCAATCAATTCGTCCAGGTGAAGCATTTGATCATCCTCCGACTTTCTTGGGGCAACAAAATCAGGTGTGTTCATATCCCATGGTCCATGAGCGCCTAATGGCTTGTGGGCTTGCATGGAGGGAAGGTACCAGGAATTGGAAAGCTCGAGATCGCTGTGAATTGCGATGGGGTCCAACGAGTCAAAGGCCTCCGGTGTAGCTGGGGAGCACGAACGAGAGCCCGCCGCTGTTGCGGACGACGACGAGGACATGAGATATAAGGGAGGAGGGGATGGGCTTCTAACTTGGCATTCAAACGTTCACCAGAAAGATTCGACCAAAGGTGCGTGGTCTTTGTTTGTGGGTAGGACCCCGATCACTCCAATGAGTCTAATTCAAAGTTAGTTTGATTCCCTCCGAAAGGTTCGGGAGAATGCACTAGGTTCAGCTTATCGCCGCTGAATTCTACCCAGGACTCATCCTGGTCCTCAATATATGCACTCGGACATCGCCCGGTGTCGTCAAAATCGACGTACTTCAGTCCAGATAACATTGTTTCCACTTAACAACGTTCCGGACTTCTGTCGTCCCTGTCACGTCTTTGTATTCCGATTGGAGCCCATGCTATCCTGTAGTATCATTTGCACCAATTGTCTGGCGTCGAATGGAGATGAGTGTTATCGGGAGCGTCAACGCCCCCCTGACACCGGAGGCCGACTGCGCTTGGCAGTGTTTGTGGGGATGGGCAATGCTTACTAATGTTGCGGGATGCTTGTAGTTATTGATTAATAGACTTTGATCAAATTGATTAGATATGCAGCGACACACAAATGTCGGCCTCGACACTGGCTTCCACACTCATTTTCACGACCAGCTTTATTGATGTAATTTGCTCAGAATACGATGGGGAACAAGGTCTTCTAATTCGATTTTTTAATTTTCGATGTATAACCTCAGATCTAGACACAATAGTAATGAAAGAGTGCGAAACAAAAAATTTTAATTAGAAGACCTTCTTGTCGCAGCATAACTGAGCAACTTTTGATAAGAAACCGTGCTCAGAAAGTGACTGTGGAAGCAGATCTTGAGGGTGCAACTCTGCAGGTATCTCGAGCCATCAATCCGATCGGCATATGCCAAATCAGGAATTGGTGGCTTCGTCGCGAAGATGCGCGAAAATTCAGCTACCAGCA